>JAPKLW010003851.1:0-34220 GCA_026898455.1 Plectranthus barbatus
TCTTTACTAGTATAAAATTCATATAATATAAATTGTGGAAAACAAGTTCTTTCTTTACAAGTGTTTCTTGGAATAGGAGAAGTAATTTACATAAATGTAACCACTTACACGTATGATTTATGGCGCCTGCAAACCAAGAAGCAGGGCATCGGGAGGCTGTACAACTTCATCACAAGTTTCAGTAATTTTAAGCAGTTGGATAAGAAGCTTCCATGGCGATACCGCAAAGGCCTTCTGCTGCACCAATGTCCCTCTGCATTCTAATGTATCCATTTTCTCCCCAGCTGCTTCCCCATGAGTTCTTTACAAGCCAGTAATTGGTTCCATCACTAGTTGTGTCGTACCCAACTGCAGTCACACCATGGTCTAGCTCCGTTCCACACTCTCCGGTGAATACTCCACTGGAGTAGAACTGGAAGTCGGATCCACCAGCATCAATGGCAACTGACACTGGTTGGTTTGCCACAGCTTTGAGCAATGCAGACTCACTGTTGGCAGGAACATCCTCGTAGCCAGTGATCTTGGCAGCATCCGATGCTTCCTTCTTAGTGTTGCATGTTCCATCCACACCCTGGTACGGGTAATTTGACTCAGTAGTGAGGCCTTTGTTGCTGATTATATACTCAAACGCGTTGTCCATAAGACCACCGTTGCATCCCTCATCTTCAGTGGTGTCACAATCCACAAGTTGCTGTTCAGAGAGTGAGATCAGCTTCCCTGTGGAGAGCTGATTGATTCCTTCCGTGGCTGCAACTGCTGAGAACGCCCAGCAGCATCCTGCATTTTTTGTTTTCATGCAAAAATCAAACTCACATTCTCTCTCTTGAAAAAGTAAACTAATGTTTGGATTGACTATCTAACTAACCGCATTGGCCTTGATCCTTGACAGCAGTAACAGCTCCCTTTTTCCTCCAGTCCATGCTAGCTGGCGCTGCACTCACATTTGCATACCTAAATGACAATGAAGACGCCTGGAATTCCTCATTCGTCATCTTGTAGCCATTTCTAGACGCCTGAAATTCCTCATTCGTCAAATCAGCAAATTTGTTCACGGCGAGCTTGTAAGGTCGAGCACCCGCTTCATTAAACGCCTGTCCTTGAATATTTGGAATCTGAGGGCCTTCTCCTCATCATCTTTGTATACACGCCCCTGCTCCACCATCCATTTCTCATGTCTCTCCACCATTGATGCATCAGGTGCAGTGCGTGCCGCTGCTAGAGATCCCCACATCCCCAAGACCAAAAATGCAGCTAAAACAAGCCTACTATTAAGGTTCAAGGCCATTTTCATCTAGATGATTAGTAAAAATATTGTGTGAAATAGATTTGAGAAAGAAGTGATATGCATCTATTGAGAGAGAAGTGAATGTTTTATAGAGAGAGAGAGGGCGTACAACCTTCATTTCGACGTCGACGATTCCCTTGAAGGCCCGGCAGGTTGTGTATCATGCATATCCGTAGACGTCCCTTTATCTTAATGTGACACGTAGTTAAACAGTTTGATCAGGAAATGCTTCGAGTGAAGACAGAAAAGCAGTGAAGTAATTCATTTTATTTCTTCCAACTGCCCCATAAACCGAGCATTCTTTCTAAAGCCCGCAGTTTTACTTTTGACCTATCTTTGAGTTTGGAAACCCGAAGTTTAACGCTTAACATTATTCCAGATTTATCTTCTCTATCATTGTTCCGTCCCTGTGCACAGAAGACAAAATCATCACCACAAGAGAAATGTACTGGTGAAATTATGTATGATGGATAGATTGAAATATTTATATGGGAGTTAGATAAAAATGAGTTATTAGTAATTTACATATTCAGATATGACTTTCATATGCTACCCACAAAGTATCAGGGGAAATGAGAACTTGTACTAGTTCAACATCATCCTAAATTTTAAAAAATTTTTTTACTAGAACGAAAAGAACGTGATGGAGAAGTATTAGTTGTAGTAGCAAAAAAACTTCTTTAATAAATTTTTTTATGTCAATTCAGGTTCAAACTTGAAACTTGGCATAAAGGGTCATTTGATATCGCCTAAAGAGAAAACTTGGGTTGTAGCTAAAAGAATTTAGTGCCCGAGTTTACTATTGACATCGAGGTGTCAAAGTTTTAAACCCTGCAGAATTCAATATGTCTAAACTTATAAATATAGAGTAATGTTAAACAGAATGTCAGAGAAGTCAAAGTTTGACACATTCAAAGTTTAACACGTTCAAAGTTTAACACGCAGCGGAAATTTAACGTTAGACACAAAGAATTAATTTTCACAAGTTTAGAGTTTCTAAACTCGCGAGAGCCTCACGGCCAAAAACAGATTTCACTATAATAATGAAGTTTACACAGCAAAATCGAAATAATAAATATCCAAACCTCTTTTCGGTTCACTCCCTCGAAAAAACTTGAATTTACATAGAAGTAAAGACTACAACTATGAAAAAACCGTATTTACGAACTAACGATTCAATCCTCAAAACTCCTCTACCGTTGGATTCACTCTCCGGAGGTAGGATCCTTCTTCGGCTTGAATAGCTTCGCTAGTTGAACGAACGGTGAACGCTTGTTGAAGGTGGGAACGCCTTAATGAAGATCTTCTATGAATAAATTAGGTCGTCCGCCTTTTCTTTGCACCACGGCAGTTGGAACGCCTTGTATAATGTATCTCTATGTATAGTGTAGGTCGTCCAATTTTCCTTCGCATCCCAGCACCCTTTATATAGGTTTAGATGAGTGCATCCTCGTGTAGATATGAATAACCTCGTGTAGATATGATTAGCCTCGTGCTTGATATGTATATCTCAACAACAAATACTAGAGGAAGATATGTTAAAGATAGAGAAAGATATGACAAAGATATGTTAAAGATATGAATCTACCTTTAAAGATTAGGAAGTATATCTATTCAAATATATCTATAAATCAAATCATATTCGTTCCTAAATCTTTATAAAATATATATCTATCCTAGAATGAACTGAATATACGAAAATAATTAAATACGAATAAATAAGGAATGATAAGATTAAATCAGCAGTAAAGTCTAACACTACGGTGTCAAACAGTACAGTCTAACACTACGGTGTTAAACATAGCTTCGACTTTAACACCAACGAAGGTTAAACACTGCATCTTCAATCTCCCCCTTAAGCTTATCATTCCTGTAAGCATTCCAAACACAATACCAAACACAGTACTTGTAATTCAGTTCTATTCATAATTCAGTCTCCCCCTTAAGCTTAACACTTGTAATATTCAGCATTTGTAATTCAGTTCAATTCGTCCTGCACAATGAAATATTAGACTGCACCATAAAAGATAAAAGAATAAACTTTTCCACAAATATAAAAACTAAATACTTCTCCCCCTTAATGATTGCAGGAAAGAAAAGCTTAAGATTTTATGAAAAGTTTTTATCCAACATCTTCGAGATTCAGCCCACAACTTTCAAGCTCACTTCATAAAGAGAATAGGGAAACTGTAACATCAACTTTAACACATTCAAACCTCTGAGCAAACTGCGACACCTAAGAACTCATCAATGATTAAAGACTCCTTTCTTTTTCTTTTTCTCTCCCTTTTTCTTGTTTTTTTCTTGTTTTTTTTTTTTGTTTTTACATAAGGAAGAACAGAAATTGCAAGCCTTCAAACTTTAACATCAGAGTGTTATACCCGTATAAACCAAACGATCTGATAAATAACAACATCATGTGCTATGTTCCACAGAGATAGTGTTCCTAATAACATCCTATCTCCAGTACTTAGCTTGTGACATACAAATTTAGCATGTATTACCTCATCATTCAATATATTCCACATAGATAGTGTTCCTAGTAACATCCTGTCTACAGTACTTCAGAAATGATGATCGTACATGACAAACATACTCAATGTTTTGACATTAAGGCCTCACTCTTGTGCCTACCGTCTTATAACATGAGTTTTATACTCCATGTGTTGACTTTAAGGCCTCACTCTTGTGCCTACAGTCTTATAACATGAGTTTTTTTTTTAATTAGATCTTTAACACAAAAAGGTATCACACAACCGATGATAAAGAATCAGGCAAGCAGAACAAAAACTGAATAACAACTGAACGTTGATCGACACAATATTTACAATGATCAACATTCTACTCATACGAATTTAAGGAGCATTACACATACCAAGAGATTTTCTAAGATAAGAGAATCTCTCAAAGTCAAGGGCCTTTGTAAAAATGTCAGGAATTTGATCTTTAGTAAGAATGTATTTAAGTGCAATAAGATCATTTTCCCCTAAATCTCTAATAAAGTGGTGTCAAAAATCCATGTGCTTAGTTCTAAGATGTTGGACATGATTTATAGAAATCTCATTAGAACTAGCATTGAAGCAGAGCAGTGTTAAAGTTTCAGTAGACATACCATACTATTCAAGCATTTGTTTCAAGCATTTGTTTCATATTACCATTGTGATCAACATCTCTTGTGTAATCAGCATAGCCATAACATGTAATGTTAGTACCAATATCTTTTGTATACCATAATCTCATATTTGAATTTTTAGATATAAATCGAATGATTCTTTTAATAGCTTTCATATGAGACCTTTTGGGGTCAGACTTGTATCTAACTCCAACATCAATACTGAAAAGAATATTTGGTCTTCTGGCAGTAAAGTATAACAAGCTATCTATCATTTCACAAAATTCAGTAGGTTTAACACTAACAAGTCTTCCATCTTTGCTAAGTTTGACACTGGAACTCATTAGTGTTTTCATATATTTTGCAGAATCTAATCCAAATCTTTTTACTAAACCTTGAGCATACTTAGATTGAGAAATAGAAAAACTATCACTATACTGCTTAATCTGGAATCCAAGGAAGTAGTTAAACTCACCTACCATACTAATTTTGAACATGTTAGACACTATTGTGACAAAATCATCTATAAGTCTAACATCAGTTACCCCAAATACTAAGTCATTAACTTGAGCAACTATAAAGCTCTTATCAGTATGTTTAACAAAGAGAGTCTTACCCATATTACCTCTGTTGAACTTTAGATTAAGTAGAAAGTTAGGTATATTATTAAATATCCTTTTAGTTCCAATTATGTTTTTATATTTAAGCCTAAGAACTAAGATCCACACATCATTATTAACAAATTGACTTAATTCTTCATGCATAGACAGTGTCCAATTCTCATCTTTTAAAGCTTCAGAAACATGCATAGGTTCAGTTTGAGATAGATAACAACTAGAGTAGAAGATGTTAAACTTACAAACCATTTTTACCATCTCTTTGCAATTGATGGGGGCTTTCTTGAGAGTCGGTACTCCTTCAAAGACACTTCCAATGACCTAAAACTGAGGATGATTCCTTTTGTTTCGAAGAGGTGGTTCTCTAGTTTCTGAGTTTGACACCAGGGTGTCACAGATTTTCTCCTTGTCAGAGTTTGAACTCAAAGTAACTTGATCCTCCTCTTTGTCAGTGTCAGAGTCTGGACTTGATGTTGGACTTGTTATCTGTCTAACATCTGCACTTGTCTAAGTAACTGGTTCTATGCCATTCTTTATGAGATGAGATGTATCTTCCACATCTTGTTTATCTAGTAAGGTTCCTGTATCATCAAACACAACTCTGGCAGATTCTTGGATAGTATTAGTATGTAGGTTAAACACGCGATAAACCTGTTTCTTGCTTAAATATCTAAGAAATAAAGCTTTGTTGTACCTGGAGTCAAAGTTAGTGGAATAATCATAATTATTCAGAATATACCACATACTTCCGAATACATGCATATGTTTCAGATTTTGTTTTTTTCTTTTCAATAAAACTCTATTTAAATAGCAAGCAGTAAATAAAAATCTATTTGAATAGCAAGTAGTGTTAACAACTTTAACCCGTAATCTTTTAGACATGTTTTTAGAGTATAGAGTGCTATTCTTGCATTCTTTAACATCATTCAGTTGAAGTATTTTATGTATTGAAAGCTTATGAGATATCCCCTTTCTTTCACACAAACTAAAAGAGTCTATATTTTTCAATTTTCTCTTATGATCAGTTCTAATTCGAGTAACATCAGCATGATAAAGTTCTATAAGTCCCCTATATGATTTTCTGAAAAGTTCTAAGGTGTCAGACTTTACTTTCAAGAATTCTATACAAGTTAATCTAGAACCATAATCAACACAAACTAACACATACATATTCTCTCCAACACTATCTACTTTTATAAGATCCATTAAGTCCATATATACTAGACCAAAGCAAGCATTAGAGTTAGTCATACTCAAGATGAGATGAGATGTATGAGTTTGTTTACCTTTCAGACGTGAATCACAAACCTTGTCTATGTTAATCTTGACCAAGTTGACCTCGTCCATATAAAACTTGACCATGTTGAACTTGACAATGTTGATGTAGTCCATGTTGAACTTTTCCATGTCGAACTTAACCATGTTGAACTTGACCGTGTTGAACTTTACATTGTTGAACTTGACCATGTGGAACTTTTCCACGTTGAACTTCACCATGTTGAACTTAACCATGTTGAACTTTTCCATGTCGAACTTGAGTATGTTGAACTTCAGTTCTGGAATATCTTTTGCAGCATCATAGATGAGAAGTTTCTGAATTCCTCGAACATTTTCATGTCTTATCTTCCTGATAGTGATATTTCCTTTAGCACCTTTTCCACAAGTAACCATACCTCCACTTATAAAAGTGAAGTCAGCCTGAAATAATTTGTTACATGACATATGGCTAAAATAACCTGTGTTAAAGTACCAAGTACCTGCAACATTAGTCTTTAGGAAAGTATACACAGCTAGGCATGTTTTATCCTCTTTATCACATCTTTGATTCATTTTCCTTTTCTTATCAGCAATTCTAAATCTACATAAAGGTTTTATGTGCCCAAATCTATTGCAGTAATGACACACAGACACCTTAGATGTATCTTTGACACGCTGCTTAGTGATGTTAGACTTTTCTCTGGAAAATTTAATTAAGTTTTTCTCAGACTTTAACATAACAGAATTATCCTTTTCATAACCTAATGCACAACCATCAGAATGTTTAATAGACATAATCTCATCCAATTTCGACTTACCATTGTTAATCTTAAACATAAAATCAGTTTCACATACCTTGATCTTCAGCACATCCACTTCTTGATTCTTATGAGTCAAAAGAACTTCAAACCTTGAAATATGTCGTTTCAGTACTAGATTTATTTCTTTCAGCTTTGGCAACTCCTTGCTCCGTTCTTCACACCTTTTGCTTTCTAAGTAGTGGCATATTTGATCAATTTCTCTATGTGTGATCATGTAAGTCTGACATTCCTGATTCCTGGCAACAGAACAAAGTTCAACATTAGAATGTTCATTCTCAGTTTGCATATAATAATTTGTAGCATCTTCTAGGGGCAGAATGTTGAAGTCTGATATATCAACATCTTTTTCCTTCATCTCGTCAGTAGCTTCCTCTTCAATCTTTCTGACCTTCGTGATCTCTATATCAGTATCCATACATTCTCTTTCGTCATCTCCTTCTTTGTCTTCAGATTCATCATCGAAGGTTGTGTTGAAGTTAGAATTTCTTCTTCTCAAAAGAGTTGGACACTCATTTGCATAGTGGCCAATTCCAGAACATCCATGACATTTCACACCATCAATATTTCTCTTAAAAGAATATATCTCTTCATTTGTTGATCCATCACTTCGTCTCCTTGATAAATTAGTTGAGTGGCTTGAGAAGTTTGACACAGTAGAGATAGATGTTGAACTTCTTTTGCGGAAGTTTGAGAAGTTTGACACAGTAGAGATAGGTGTTGAGCTTCTTTTGCTGAAGTTTGAGTCTCCTATATCATCTCTCATGGATCTGACAAACTTAGTGAACTCGTTAGTAAGTAAAACATGATTTGACTTATCTTCGTCTAAAAGTTCAACATCAGATTCATCTTCTTGAGAGGTTGCATATGTTGAACTTGGAGGTGTCTCACTTCCAGCTTTTCCAGCGTGAAGAGCTATGTTCTTTGCCTTGTATTCTTCTTTTTGTTCCTTCAGATTTTGCTCATAAGTTGTTAGAGTACTTACCAGTTCAGCGATCTCTAGTGTTTCAACATCTCTCGCTTCTTTGATTCCAGTGATCATGGTGTTAAACTTTTCTGGCAGCGACTTTAACATGTTGTTGACAAGTCTCATATTGCTGATGGGTTTGATACGTGCGTAAAATGACCCATATTTCAATGTGTGCGCATGCTTGTTTGTGGCTATTTTACTCCCGTATCATATGTTTTTGTCGTATTTTGGTTGTGTTTTCGTGTTTTGTGTGTTTGATTTGTGTAGGATAGGTTTTGGGCATAAACGAGCATTTTTGGTGGAGTTTTGGAGGAAAATCGCACGTGTTTAGAGTTTGGAGGCATCGACCGGCCGAGTGAGGCAGACAGAGGGCTCGACCGGCCGAGTCAGGTTGGACCGGCCGAGCCAAGCTACAGACAGAGGGCTCGACCGGCCGAGCCAGGCTACAGAAAGGTGGCTCGGTCGAGCCACTTCGACCGGGCGAGCCTGGACGGTTTTCTCCAGAATTTTGGCGATTTCCAGCTTCGATCGGGCGAGCCATACTTCTACCGGGCGATCTGAGGCCCTGTTTGCTTGTCTATAAAAGGGGGAAAGTCAATTATTTGAAGAGCTTTTGGTCATTTTTCATTAGATCTAGTTAGGAATTTCCCTAGATTCCAATTTCATCACGATTTCATCTCAATCCTAGAGTATAAGAGCTTAATTCGTCAATCCTTGGAGGAGAATTGAAGATCCAAGGTGGTAGATCAAGGCATACAAATCCAATTGGGGAAGATTACAATCTCTACTTTTCAAATTGTAATGGATGTAATTGATTTCAACTTTGTATTGTTACAATTGAAAGGTATGATGTTCTAATTCAATTTGGATGTTTATTTGAGTATGGATGCATGAAGATTAGGTTTGATAATTGATTGTTTACTTTCCTTTGAGAGCTTGAATTGCACTAGAACTTGTTCCTTACCTCTTAGGTGTAGGTAATAGCCAGCTTAGGAGGTAGTTGATGTGAACGCTGCAGCCAACACGAGGGCGGAATCGTCGTGAATAGTGTAGATTCATACGATTTTAGTTCCAATCCATGTGCGGTGCTAGGTCGTAGTGCAATAATTGACGAACTATTTGGAGTGGTCTAGGGCTTAATAACGTGACTGTTTGCAAGTTTTAGATCATCAACCGTTAGCTCGCCGTGACAAGGGGTTAACGAGTGTAGGGTCGATTGCTCAATCTCCTAGGGATTAAAATGTGTTTACATCAATGATTAACCTAATTGGATTGCATCTACATTCATTCAACATCGTATCTTCCTAATTTGTGTATTTGCTTGTCTTGGTTTACCGATTTGTGGAAAGAATTGATCGAAAGATGATTTTTGGTTTAATTCAATGTTTGTCATATGTTGTTAGAATAGGTTTAAATTGAATGCTTAGATTGATAGAAACTACTCAACGATTGTATCTTGCCTAGCTATAAGACTTTGCCATAGTATCTCGGTATTCTAGCGGGTGAAGCGGAGAAGGACCTGGATTTGACAAATTTTATTCTTGTGCAGCTAGGAGTTTAATTTGATTGAACTTTTAGCCGCATCAAGTTTTGGCGCCGTTGCCGGGGACTTCATTTAATAGGTTGCTAGATATTGGGGGAAAAGTGAAGCTTGTTGGCTAGGTGTTTGTTTTATTGTTTGTGTGAATTTCTGCTTTTAGCTTGTTGTTTGATAGTTGTATTTCTTTTGTTTGATCTAGTTGTTTTAGTTTGGTAATTGTGATCTTTTGTGGAGTTGTAGGTTGTTTATGATCACGAGGTCCAAGGCTCGTGAGCTCTTGGAGAGGAAATTACAACAAGGGCAAGGAAGTATTGAGATTGATTTGGAAATGGCTAATCCGGGAGAGGATACAGTTAGGATAGAAGAGCTTGAAAGACAGATTGAATTGATGAAAGTTTTGATAAATGAGAGGAATGGTCCTCGTAGACCACTTCAAAATCTTTTCCGACCTCAAGGGGAGCCGATGACCGGAGGTTTCCGGTTAGGAGTAAATGCCACACAATTTGAGATAAAGCCACAGTTGGTCCAAATGATACAGAATAATCAATTTGGGGGACATGCAACTGAGGATCCGAATGTGCATATATCTCGATTTTTGGAAATCACAGATACCATAAAGATCAACCAAGTTCCTCAAGACCAAATACGGCTGCGGTTATTCTCATTTTGTTTGAGGCATTCGGCGAGGCATTGGTTCGAAGGTTTAGACAAGTCAAATATTGCCACTTGGGAAGAATTAAGAGAGAAGTTTCTATTCAAATTTTTTCCACCAAGTTTGACTTTGAAGAGAAGGGCGGATATAACGTCGTTTGGGCAAAGGTACGATGAGCCTCTCTATGAAGCTTGGGATCGGTTCCGAGAGCTTCTATGCAAGTGTCCTCGACATGGTCTTTCTAAGAGTCAACAAATTTGCCAATTCTATGGTGGATTGAATTATGATACAAAAGTCATGATGGATGCTTCGTCGGGAGGTGCATTTCTTGATCAAGAGGAGGAAGATGCTTGGAAGACAATTGAAAAAATGGCCGAAAACAGTTTCCAATGGCCACGGGAACGGAAAGATTATAGACCGGTGAAGTCGGTGAATGATGCTTATGAGACGGAGGATTTCAAAGAACAAATAGCTGCCATGCAAAGGAAGCTTGACAAGTTATCTACTTCGGGGAGTGGAAAAGAGGATATGATGATACTTAAGCATGAGAATGCTTATCCGGAGAATGTGAACTTCATTAATCAAAGAATGGGGTACAACAATCGACCTCAATACAATCCTCAAGGAAACATGTACTATCATCCATCCAACCGTTTCCACCCCAATTTCTCTTACGCAAATCCGAACAACGCTCTCAATCCTCAAATGCAATTGGAAGGAGGAGGGAGTAGTAGTCAAAGAGGATATGCTGGGGGAAGTAGTAGATATGTGAATCAAGAGATGAGGAGGAATCCCAATGAAGAGATTGATAAGCGCTTTGAGAAGTATGATGGAATGTTCGCGGAAATACAGCTGCAAATTTCCTCAATTGCTAAACAATTAAGTAGCAAACATCAAGCTGGGAAATTTCCAAGCGACACGGAAATTGTACAAAAGAAAAGTTGCAATATGATTGATGGTGAAGATAGGATGAATGAGAAATTGGAGGTCATGACTCCAAAAGTAGAAAGTGTGGAGATCAAAGAAGAAGGGAGTATAGTGAAGGAAGATGGAAAGGAGTTGGAAGTAGAAAATGATGAAGAAAAGAAAGAAGAACAACGTGAAAATGTGCATTTCTTTGATTATGTGAAGAAAGGAGATATAGAGATGCCACTTTCGGAAGAAATTTCCAAGCGACACGGAAATTGTACAAAAGAAAAGTTGCAATATGATTGATGGTGAAGATAGGATGAATGAGAAATTGGAGGTCATGACTCCAAAAGTGGAAAGTGTGGAGATCAAAGAAGAAGGGAGTATAGTGAAGGAAGATGGAAAGGAGTTGGAAGTAGAAAATGTGGAAGAAAAGAAAGAAGAACAACGTGAAAATGTGCATTTCTTTGATTATGTGAAGCAAAGAGATATAGAGATGCCACTTCCGGAAGAGATTGAATGTGTACCCATGTTGGATGAACTCGTGGGAGTTGAGATATCCTCGGATGGTGAACTAAATGAACCGGGAAGTAATGAATATGAAGAGAAGAGCATAGCTAGCAAGAAGGAGGATCTGGGCGGTTTTGTCATTGGTTGCAAAATTGGAGATGTGAAAGTTGAAAAAGCTTTGTGTGACTCCGGTGCTAGTGTGAATATAATGTCGTGGGACTTGTACAAGGAGTTGGAGGTTGGACATCTTAAACCTACAAATCAAGTCTTGCAATTGGCAAATCAAGCTCTCTTTTGTCCACGTGGAGTAGTTGAAGACGTGCATGTGGAGGTTTTGACATTCACATTTCTCGGAGATTTTCTCGTGGTTGACATGAAGAACAAAGGTGGCATTTAATTGATTTTTGGAAGGCCTTTCTTACATACAGCCGATGCACTCTTCGACATAAAACAAGGGGAGCTCACTTTCCGTTGTGGGGGAAAAGAAGTTGTATTTACCTTACCTCAAAAGAGTTGGCATTAGTTTAAAGAAGAGAGAATTGCTAGGAAAAAGAGGTTGAAGGATGTGCTCGATCCGGGATTAGACCTCGTGGGGGACGAAAATGAAGAAAAGAATGATCCGGGAGACTTAGATGTATATGAACAAGTTCGGACAAAGAAGGCTCGAGTGGATATGGAGCCACCTTGAAGTGCAAGAAGGAAGTTGTTTTTCCCGGAGGATTACGTTATAATGAGTCGAGGTATGAGTTCGGGATCTGCACCATTTGATCATGATTGACATGAGGTATGGTCATCGAGCTTTCGACGTTAAACAAGCGCTTATTGGGAGGCAACCCAATGTTTAAATTTTGTTATTTTCATGTTTTAAATAATGGTGTGTTATTGATTTTGGTTGAATAATGTTGTTTAGTGTTTTTGATGAAGGATTTTTAATTACTTGTGGATTTACAAATTTGATTAGCATTGTGATTGAAGAATAGAGAGGATGGAAGGAAAAATGATCGGGATAATGTCGGAAAAAGGGCAAAAGGTGGTGAAAGCAGGGGCAGCTCGGCCGAGCAGTGCAGGCTCGGCCGAGCTGGGTCGAAGGCAGGGGGGGACAGAGGCTTCGCTCGGCCGAGCGAGGCATGCTAGGCCGAGCCTCAGCGTGCCAGCAGACCCCCGCACAGACAGAGCCTTCGCTCGGCCGAGCCATCTGGCGCTCGGCCGAGCCGTGCACAGTTTTAAATGATCGATCGAGCAATTGCTCGACCCATTTGCCTTTCGGTCAAAATTTCTCTTCCCAAATTTTTCCCATACTTTGGTGCATTGAATTGTTCCTATCTCACATTTCAATTTCTCTTATGGCAAGCAAACATGCAAGAGGGGAGTCTTCTTCTTCGGATGGGCGCCCAAAGAAATTTGACGATGAGGAGTTTGCAAAGTACAAGAATTTGGCAATAGGCATGTCGTGGGCACTGAATATTTGTGTCGCGAGACGTTGAAGGCTATGAAGTTGAAGGATGATGTTTGGATTCTCCTCGCGGGCATCGGTTGGAAGAAGATGCTCAATGCAAAGTGGCCCGGCTACATGGAGTTGTCACGGGAATTCCTTGCATCAATTACTGTTATGAAAGGTGCGGGAGGAATACCGTTGTCTATGAAATTCAAACTCCAAGGTACGGAACATTTCTTTCAGCGGGCTACAATTGATGAGATTTATGGTTGTGATCCTGATTCAATATTTTTGCATGAGAATGTGAATTTGGGGGAATTTTGGGAGGAGATTACTGGTATTTCATTGGATAGGAGGTTTAATATTAAGGAGTGTAGAGCTACGACAATTAGGAATCCAGTTATCCGTTATATTCATAAGTTTGTTGGTGGTTCTGTGTGCGGGCGGTATGAGTCAAGCAATGTGATTACTTCTGAGCTTCATACGTTATATGCTTCGATGAATGGTATCAAGTTTTCTTTGGGGGCGATGTTGATGGATGCGTGGAGTCGGGCTGCTAATACTAACACTCGGACTTTCAGTTGTGGTATGATCACACCGATTTTTGAGCATCTTGGTGTAGACCTGTCAGGTGCTTCTGCTCCGGCTTTATTCTTAGATTCAAATTCCTTGTTAGCCGGACGTTTTGTGGTTCCCGGGCAAAGGGGTGCGATCTTTTATAAATTTGGGAATTTGGCTATGAAGATGCCCCGCCCGGATTGGACAACAGTGGTGGATCTGTCTGATAGATCCAATTGGTTGCTGGATACCGAGGAGCACAAGGATGTGGTCGGAGTGTTATCTCCTGATGGATATTTCACGAGCCTCCGGCATCTTTCTGAGGCAGAGCATCAACAGTTGCGGGATGCTGCCGGTCCTAGCACTCATGCACCTCCACAGCCTCGGCAGACTCCGATGACAGATTGGCAGCAGCAGATGTATTCGATGTTGTAGCAGACTAATGCCTCTATAGAGTCTTTGTCTTCTTCTTTGCAGGGTCTGGATACTTCTATGACTTCTCATTTTAACGGCCTTGATAGGAGAGTGGATTCTATTCAGGAGGATGTCCGTGAGCTTCAGCGCCGAGTTCCCATTCCCTACCAGTCTCGCCGGGAACGCCAGCAGCAGCAGCAGGATAGGGTTGAGCAATGAAGCACCGACTACCTTTATACAAACTTAGTCTCACTTGATTAAGTTTGGGGGAAGTGCCGGTAGTTGGTGCTCTGGTTCTTTCTCTTCTCTATCTCTTTATCTTTACTATGCTTTCTAGTATTAGTTTAGTTTAGTTGAATTTCAATGATTTGGAATTTTGATTGGGTTGTATTATGATTTACCTCTACTTTGGTTTTGGATTTGGATTTGAATGATGATTTTGATGATTTAATATAATGTGTTGATGGAATATTTTGGCAAGCTTACATGTGTTTAATTCTTTCTATTTGGGTTTTGGTATGTGGATGTGTAATGGTTTGGTATGAATGGTGGAGCTAGTGGATATTGCTTTATTTTTGTTGATGATTGGTTTGTGGAAGTCGGTGGAAATGAGAATTTAATCGGTTTGTTTATGCTCAATTGTTTGGTGGTGTGTGTGTTGCTTTGTAGTAGGTGCAAATAAGGAATGGAGAGCGGTGATCGTGCCTACTGATGGGTAACGTTTTCTATCGTTCTTCCTACCATTTAGTTTTGATTACATTGTGTTATGGCATGTAGATTGTGGTTAGGATGTTGTGTGCTTGTGTGTGTGTAATGAACCCAAACTAGACTTGAGATTTAATCATGATTTACTTAGTGGAGTTTGATGTCTACCTCAACTTATGATAGGGCGGAATCTAGTTTACGAAGCATGTTTAAGTTTAACTTTTGAATTGCCGAGTTTTGTATGTGGTTAATGCATAGGACTTGACAAAAAGCTATGAGGTATGAGCCATGATATTGTCATATCTATTTCGATTGTGAGTGGCAAGATTGAGAGTACGAGATCTAGAACTTGCATCCGTTCTCTATCTATTGGCATGAGTGTGTAACTAGAAAATGATCTTAGGCCATCAGTTCTTAGTCCTACCTTTCACACCGGGAGTATAAGGTGGTTGTTATCATAATTTTGCCATTCATATCTTTGATCCCCATGATTGAGCTTTATTTGGTGAATCTCCTTTGATATGATTAGGACCAAATTTGGGGGGAAAGAGTGTATGAGGGCGAATACGGTGATGAGAGTTGGGTTGGGAATTGATTGAATGTGTATTGATGAGAAATGTTGAGTCATGAAAGATATGAAATAAGGGATTGTTGTTGATCCTAGAAAAATGAGCACCTACAAAATTTTGGTGCAAGTGTTTGGAAAGAGAGGCACCGACAAAATGAGAGAATGATGGTGCATTTGAAAAAAAAATGATGAAAAAGAAAACAGAAAAGAGAGAAACAAAGAAGAGAAAGAAAAGAAAAGAAAAAAAAAGTGTGTGAGAAATGAAAAGCCTCGGAGGTTTGTAGTGGTTCGAAACGAACAAGTTTGGGGGTTTTGGGAAATTGAGAAGTTTAGTCACTTTGGCCCAAAACCACCCACCTTCTAGTTAGCCACGTTACAACCCGTGAAAAGACCTTTTTGATTCTAGAAACTAACTCGATGTAGTATAGTGGTGAGAATGGATGCAAGCCTATGGAAATCAAGCTCGATATCTTGTGATTGAGTGAAATCTCATCATCCCTAAACACGTGAGGGAGTGCTTTCGTTTTTTGTGTCCAATTTTGATGAGTGGTTCATGTCCTTAGCATTAACCTCATTAAAAAGTTAGGTGATAATCTCGTTTTACTTGAACATGCTAAGATAACTTTGATGAGCTATGACGTATTTCATGAGGTAGATTAATAACTTTACTTTATTTTGATTGAGGACAATCAAAGGTTTTAGTTTGGGGGATTATGATACGTGCGTAAAATGACCCCTATTTCGATGTGTGCGCATGCTTGTTTGTGGCTATTTTACTCCCGTATCTTATGTTTTTGTCGTATTTTGGTTGTGTTTTTGTGTTTTGTGTGTTTGATTTGTGTAGGATAGGTTTTGGGCATAAACGAGCATTTTTGGTGGAGTTTTGGAGGAAAATCGCACGTGTTTGGTGTTTGGAGGCGTCGACCGGCCGAGCAGAGCAGGACCGGCCGAGCAAGGCAGACAGAGGGCTCGACCGGCTGAGCCAGGTTGGACCGGCCGAGCCAAGCCACAGACAGAGGGCTCGACCGGCCGAGCCAGGTTACAGAAAGGTGGCTCGGTCGAGCCACTTCGACCGGGCGAGCCTGGACGGTTTTCTCCAGCATTTTGGCAGTTTCCAGCTTCGACCGGGCGAGCCATACTTCGACCGGGCGATCCGAGGCCCTGTTTGCTTGTCTATAAAAGGGGGAAAGTCAGTTATTTGAAGAGCTTTTGGTCATTTTTTATTAGATCTAGTTAGGAATTTCCCTAGATTCCAATTTCATCACGATTTCATCTCAATCCTAGAGTATCTAAGAGCTTAATTCGTCAATCCTTGGAGGAGAATTGAAGATCCAAGGTGGTAGATCAAGGCATACAAATCCAATTGGGGAAGATTCCAATCTCTACTTTTCAAATTGTAATGGATGTAATTGATTTCAACTTTGTATTGTTACAATTGAAAGGTATGATGTTCTAATTCAATTTGGATGTTGATTTGAGTATGGATGCATGAAGATTAGGTTTGATAATTGATTGTTTACTTTCCTTTGAGAGCTTGAATTGCACTAGAACTTGTTCCTTACCTCTTAGGTGTAGGTAATAGCCAGCTTAGGAGGTAGTTGATGTGAACGCTGCAGCCAACACGCGGGCGGAATCGTCATGAATAGTGTAGATTCATACAATTTTAGTTCCAATCCATTTACGGTGCTAGGTCGTAGGGCAATAATTGACGTTCTATTTGGAGTGGTCTAGGGCTTAATAACGTGACTGTTAGCAAGTTTTAGATCATCAACCGTTAGCTCGCCGTGACAAGGGGTTAACGAGTGTAGGGTCGATTGCTCAATCTCCTAGGGATTAAAATGTGTTTACATCAATGATTAACCTAATTGGATTGCATCTACATTCATTCAACATCCTATCTTCCTAATTTGCGTATTTGCTTGTCTTGGTTTACCGATTTGTGGAAAGAATTGATCGAAAGATGATTGTTGGTTTAATTCAATGTTTGTCATATGTTGTTAGAATAGGTTTAAATTGAATGCTTAGATTGATAGAAACTACTCAACGATTGTATCTTGCCTAGCTATAAGACTTTGCCATAGTATCTCGGTATTCTAGCGGGTGAAGCGGAGAAGGACTTGGATTTGACAAATTTTATTCTTGTGTAGCTAGGAGTTTAATTTGATTGAACTTTTAGCCGCATCAGGGTTCACCTAGTACATGAGCTTCGTTTGCCATTGATTCAATCTTCCCAAAGTAAGAGGAAATTGTTTCTACTTCCAGCATCTTGAGAGTCTCAAATTTAATAGCGAGTAATCGCATCTTAGTCTCTCTAACACTGTCAGTTCCTTCAAATTTCTCTAGAAGTATGAACCAGGCTTCTCGTGCTTCCGAGCATCTTGATACTAACCTGAAACAACCAACATCCAAAGAAACAAGTATAGCATTTAAAGCTTCGGTGTTAAAGTTAGAGTTAAGTCGTTCTTCAACACTCCATTGTCCTTCAGGTTTAAGTTTGGTAATGGATTTAGCAGCATCCTTCGGATCTTGAACAGTGATTTTTGGAGGTCTCCATCCATGCAAAACAGTAATCCATGCTTGTTCGTCTAAAGACTTGATGTATATCCTCATTCGAGACTTCCATAGAGAGTAGTTAGTCCCATTACTCTCTAGAATGGGTGGTCGACAAGCAGGGCTTGAAAAACCTATCATAGTAAACTGCACTCAGGAACAAACAACTTAGTCCGTCAAGAAGTAGGCTCTTGATGCCAATTGAAAGAATTTAGTGCCCGAGTTTACTATTGACATCGAGGTGTCAAAGTTTTAAACCCTGCAGAATTCAATATGTCTGAACTTATAAATATAGAGTAATGTTAAACAGAATGTCAGAGAAGTCAAAGTTTGACACATTCAAAGTTTAACACGTTCAAAGTTTAACACGCAGCGGAAATTTAACGTCAGACACAAAGAATTAATTTTCACGAGTTTAGAGTTTCTAAATTCGCGAGAGCCTCACGGCCAAAAATAGATTTCACTATAATAATGAAGTTTACACAGCAAAATCAAAATAATAAATATCCAAACCTCTTCTCGGTTCACTCCCTCGAAGAAACTTGAATTTACATAGAAGTAGAGACTACAACTATGAACAAACCGTATTTATGAACTAACGATTCAATCCTCAAAACTCCTCTACCGTTGGATTCACTCTCCGGAGGTAGGATCCTTCTTCGGCTTGAATAGCTTTGCTAGTTGAACGAACGGTGAACGCTTGTTGAAGGTGGGAACGCCTTAATGAATATCTTCTATGAATAAATTAGGTCGTCCACCTTTTCTTTGCACCATGATGCGGTGTAAATGTAACACTATATCATGTTAAATTTTCAATCCAAGGTTCTTTCCAATTCGCTCTATAGAATACTATTTACTAACTTTGGAAATGTTATAGCTAGGCAAAAATAGATCGTTGAGTTTTTATCTAATTCCTAATGCAAAATTAAACTTCTACAACCATACTAAAACAAGCAATCAATATCATTGTGAATAAATCGAAATTCAACATTCAATCAATTCTCTCCACACGTTGGTAAACCAAGACAAGCAAATACTCAAATGAGGTAGATAGGATGTTGAAATAAACGTAGATGTAATCCAATTAGGTTAATCATTGATGTAAACACATTTTAATCCCTAAGAGATTGAGCAATCGACCCTACACTCGTTAACCCCTTGTCACGACGAGCTAACGGTTGATGATGCTAAGACTTGCAAACAACTACGCTATTAAGCCCTAGATCACTCCAAATAGAACGTCAATTATTGCCCTACGACCTAGCACCGCGCATGGATTGGAACTAAAATCGTATGAATCTACACTATTCACGACGATTCCGCCCGCGTGTTGGCTGCAGCGTTCACGTCAACTACCTCCTAAGTTGGCTATTACCTACACCTAAGAGGTAAGGAACAAGTTCTAGTGCAATTCAAGCTCTCAAAGGAAAGTAAACAAACAATGATCAAAATTAATTTTCATGCATCCTTGTTCAAATCAACATCCAAATTGAATTAGAGCATCATACCTCTCAATTGTAACAATACAAAGTTGAAATCAAATACATCCATTACAATTGATAAGTAGAAAGTGAAATCTTCCCCAATTGGATTTGTTAGGTCTTGATCTACCCCCTTGGATCTTCAATTCTTCTCCAAGGATTGATGAATTAGCACATTGATACTCTAGGATAGAGATGGAATCGTGATGGAAGTTGGAATATAGGGGAACTCCTAACTAGATCTAATGTAAAAATGGCAAAAAGTTCTCCAAATAACTGAATTTCCCCCTTTTATAGACGAGCAAACAGGGCCTCGGATCGCCAGGTCGAAGTATGGCTCGCCCGGTCGAAGCTGAAAACCACCAAATTGCTGGAAATCTCGGTCTGGCTCGCCCGGTCAGATTTTGCTTGACCGAGCCATTTCTCTGTTGGCAAGGCTCGGTCAAGCAGACTCAGCTCGGCCGGTCGACACCTCTGTCCAGCTTGGCTCGGCCGATCCTGCTCCGCTCGGCCGGTCGACGCCTCTAAACTCCAAACTCGCGCGATTTTCCTCCAAAACTCCACCATAAATGCTAGTTTATGCTCAAAACCTATCCTACAACATTCAAGACACAAAAACACGAAAACACAACAAAAGGACAACAAAAACATATGATATGATAGTAAAATGGCCGCAAACATGCACGCTCACACATCGAAAAATAGGTCATTTTAGGCACATATCATAATCCCCCAAACTTGAACCTTTGATTGTCCTCAATCTAAACAAATTAAAGCCATTAATCTACCTCGTGCAATACCTCATAGCTCATCAAGATCATCTTAGCATGTTCAAGTAAAACGAGATTATCACCTTACTTTGTAACAAGGTTAATGCTAAGGACATGAACCACTCATCAAAAATGGATACAAGAAATGAAATCACTCCCTCACGTGTTTAGGGAAGATGAGATTCACACAATCACAAGATATCGAGCTTGATTTCCATAGGCTTGCATCCATTCTCACCACTATACTACAACGAGTTAGTTTCTAGAATCAAAAAGGTCTTTTCATGGGTTGTAACGTGGCTAACTAAAAGGTGGGTGGTTTTGGGCCTTAGTGACTAAACTTCTCAATTTCCCAAAACCCCCAAACTTGTTCTTTTCGAACTACTACAACCCCCGAGGCTTTTTTTTCATTTCACAACACACATTTTCTTTTCTCTTTTCTTTTCATTTTCATCATTTTTCTAATGCACCATCATTCATTCATTTTGTCGGTGCCTCTTTTTTTTTCTTTTTCAAACCTTTGCACCAAAAATTTCGTTGGTGCTACATTTTCTAGGATTCAACCAATCCTTTATTCCATATTCAATCAATTCCCAACCCAACTCTCATCACCGTATTCACCCTCATACACTCTTTCCCCCAAAACTTGATCATAATTATATCAAAGAAGATTCACCAATAAAGCTCAATCACGGGGGTCAAAGATACGAAAGGCAAAATAATGACAACAACCACCTTATACTCCCGGTGTGAAAGGTAGGACTAAGAACCGATGGCCTAGGATCATTTTCTAGTTACACACTCATGCCAATAGATAGAGAACGGATGCAAGTTCTAGATCTCGTACTCTCAATCTTGCCACTCACAAACAATATAGATATGACAATATCATGGCTCAAACCTCACAGCTTTATGTCAAGTCCTATGCATTAACCACATACAAAACTCGGCAATTTAAAAGTTAAACTTAAATCATGCTTCAAAAACCTGATTCCGCCCTATCATTGGTTGAGGTAAACATCAAACTCCACTAAGTAAATCATGATTAAATCTCAAGCCTCATTTGGGTTCATCACACACATACAAGCACACAACAATCCTAACAACAATCTACATGCCATAAAACGATTATAATGAATCTAATTGGTAGAAGGAACGATAGAAAGCGTTACCCATCAGCACACGCGATCAAACCGCTCTCCATGCCTTATTTGTACCTACTAAATCAACACAAACACCACCAAACTATTGAGCATAAACAAGCCGATTAAGTTCTCATTTCCACCGACTTCCACAAACAAAACATCAACAAAAATAAAGCAATATCCACTAGATCCACCATTCATACCAAACCATTACACATCCACATACCAAAACCAAATAGAAAGGATTAAACACATGCAAGCTCGCAAAATATTCCATCAACACATCATATTAAACCATTGAAATCATCATCCAAATCCACATCCAGCATTCAAAACCAAAGTAAAGGTAAACCAATCTTGTCATACAACCAAATCGAAGATCAAATCATTATTCAATACTAAACTAACTACTCTAGAAAGCATTATAAAGATAAAGAGATAGAGGAGAGAATGAACCAGAGCACCGACTACCGGCACTTCCCCCCAAACTTAGTCAAGTTAGACTAAGTTTGTCAAAAAGGTAAGCGGTGCGTCATAGCTCTTCCCTATCCTGCTGCTGCTGGCGGCCACGGCGAGATTGGTATGGAATGGGAACTCGGCGCTGCAGCTCACGGACATCCTCCTGAATCGAATCCACTCTCCGGTCGAGGCTATCAAAGCAAGAAGCCAAGGAAGTATCAAGACCCTGCAAAGATGAAGACAAAGAATCCACGGTGGCATTAGTCCGCCGCAACATCGAAAACATCTGCTGCTGCCAATCCGCCATCGGAGTCTGCTGGGGCTGTGGAGGTGCACGGGTGCTCGGGCCAACGCCCTCTGCTCTACCCATCTCTCTCAACTGTGCCAACGAAGTGAAACACCCATCGGAAGAAAGAACTCCAACAAAAGCCTGGTGATCCTCAGAATCCATCAACCAGTTGGAGTGATCCCCCAAATCTTTGACCGTAGTCAATCCATCACACGGAAGTTCCAACACCCTATCCCCAAATTTATAGTAATAAAATTCACCACGGGGGTCAGGAACAAGGAACCTTCCTGCTAACAAAGAAGTAGTATCTAGATACACAGCCGGAGCAGAAGGACCTGACAACGACAACCCCAGATGCTCAAAAATTGGCGTGATCATACCACAACTAAAAGTCCGGGTGTTGGTATTAGCAGCCTGACTCCACGCATCCATCAACATCGCCCCCAAAGAAAACTTAATACCATTCATCAGGGCATACAACATATAAAGTTCAGAAGAAATCACGTTACTCGACTCATATAGCCCACACACAGAACCACCAACAAACTTCTGAATATAACGTATAACTGGATTCCTAATTGAAGTAGCTCTACAATCCTTAATATTGAATCTCCTATCAGGTGAAATACCATTAATCTCCTCCCAAAAATCCCCCAAGTTTACATTCTCATGCAGAAATATAGAATCAGGATCACAACCAAAAATTTCATCAATCTTAGCCCGCTGAAAGAAATGTTCCTTACCTTGGAGTTTAAATTTCATGGATAACGGTATTCCTCCCGCACCTTTCATGACGGTTACTGAGGCAAGGAACTCCCTTGACATCTCCATGTATCCAGGCCACTTAGCATTGAGCAGCTTCTTCCATCCGATGCCGCTGAGGAGACTCCAAACATCATCCTTCAACTTCAAGGCTTTCAACGTTTCTCGACACAAGTACTTAGTGCCCACGACATTCCGGTCCGCAAAACTCTTATATTTAGCAAATTCCTCATCATCAAATCCCTTTGGGCGGCCACTCGAAGAAGAAGACTCACCTCGCGCTCGTTTGCTAGCCATAATCGAATTTGAAGGTTGAGATATGAACAAATCTAAGCAATATGATATTAGAGAAAATTAGAGAAGAGAAATTTCGACCGATAAGAAGATGAGGCGAAATGGGGATCGGCCAAAATTTAAATCCCGCGCGCCGCTCGGCCGAGCGACAGATGGCTCGACCGAGCGAGGCCTCTGTCCGGGCTGCTTCTCTGCGTGCGCTCGAGCTCGGCCGAGCCTGTCTCGCTCGGTCGAGCGAGGCCTCGGTCCGCAATCCTGCTGCCTGGCACGGTTGAGCTCGGCCGAGCCGGTCTTGCTCGACCGGGCGAAGCCCCCTTCTCGATTCTTTTTCGAACTCATTCCTGCACTATCCCGATCACTTCGCCTCAATCATTTCTTCTCTTTAATCACAATGCCAATCAAACTTGTAAATCCACAAGCAATTAAGAATCCTTCAATAAAACACTAAACAACATTATTCCACCAAAATTGAAAAGCTAACAAGTATTCAAACATGAAAATTAACAAAATTAAAAACCATTGGGTTGCCTCCCAACAAGCATTTTTTTAACGTCGATAGCTCGATGACCATTCCTCCCAATCAATCATGATCAAACGGTGTTGATCCCGAACTCATACCTTGACTTATCACCACTTGATCCTCCGGTAAGAACAGCTTCCTTCTTGCACTTCGAGGCGGATCCGTATCCACTCGAGCCTTCTTTGTCCGACCTTGATCGTATTCATCTAAATCTCTCGGATCATCCTTTTCTTCATTATCGTCCCCCATGAGGTCTAATCCCGGGTCGAGCACGTCCTTCAACCTTTTTTTCCTATCAACTTTCTCCTCTTCAAACTCATGCAAACTCTTTGGAGGTAGGGAAAAGACAACCTCTTTTCCACAACAACGGAAAGTGAGCTCCCCCTGTTTCATGTCGAAGAGTGCATCGGCTGTATGCAAGAAAGGCCTTCCAAAAATCAATTGAATGCCACCCTTGTTCTTCATGTCCACCACGAGAAAGTCTCCCGGAAATGTGAATGTCAAGACCTCCACAAGCGTGTCTTCAACTACTCCACGGGGGCAAAAGAGAGCATGATTTGCCAATTGTAAGACTTGACTTGTAGGTTTAAGATTTCCAACCTCCAACTCCTTGTACAAGTCCCATGACATTATATTCACACTAGCACCGGAGTCACACAAGGCTTTCTCAACTATCACATCTCCAATTTTGCAACCAATGACAAAATCGCCCGGATCCTCCTTCTTGCTAGCTATGCTCTTCTCTTCATATTCATTACTTCCCGATTCATTTGGTTCACCATCCGAGATTACCTCAACTCCAACAAGTTCATCCAACATGGGTACACGTTCAATCTCTTCCGGTAGTGGCATCTCTATATCTCTTTTCTTCACATAATCAAAGAAATGCACATTTTCAGGTTGTTCTTCTTCCTTTTCTTCCACATTCTCAACTTCCAACTCCTTTCCATCTTCCTTCACTATGCTCCCTTCTTCTTCGATCTCCACACTTTCCATTTTTGGAGTCATGACTTCCAATTTCTCATTCATTCTATCTTCACCATCAATCATATTGCAACTTTTCTTTTGTACAACTTCCTTGTCGCTTGGAAATTTCCCAGCTTGGTGTTTGCCACTTAACTGTTTGGCGATTGAGGAAATTTGCAGCTGGATCTCCGCGAACATCTCGTCATACTTCTCAAAGCGCTTATCAATCTCTTCACTTGGATTTCTCCTCATCTCTTGGTTCACATATCTACTACCTACCCCGGCATATCCTCCGTGGCTACTACTCCCTCCTCCTTCCAATTGCATTTGAGGATTGAGAGGATTGTTAGGATTTGCATAAGAGAAGTTGGGGTGAAACCGGTTGGATGGATGATAGTACATATTTCCCTGAGGTTTATATTGAGGTCGATTTTTGTACCCCATTCTTTGATTGACGAAATTCACATTCTCCGGATAAGCATTCTCAGGCTTAAGTATCATCATATCCTCTTTTCTA
Source organism: Plectranthus barbatus (assembly GCA_026898455.1). NCBI lineage: Eukaryota > Viridiplantae > Streptophyta > Magnoliopsida > Lamiales > Lamiaceae > Plectranthus > Plectranthus barbatus. Next base: position 25,104 of record JAPKLW010003851.1, read on the forward strand.
CTCCCCGAAGTAGATAACATGTCAAGCTTTCTTTGCATGGCAGCGATTTGTTCTTTGAAATCCTCAGTCTCATTAACATCATTTACCGACTTCACCGGTCTATAATCTTTCCGTTCTCTTGACCATTGGAAACTATTTTCGGCCATCTTCTCAATTGTCTTCCAAGCGTCTTCCTCTTCTTGATCAAGGAATGCACCTCCCGATGAAGCATCCATCATGACTTTGGTATCATAATTCAGTCCCCCATAGAATTGGCAAATTTGTTGACTCCGAAAAAGACCATGTCTAGGACACTTGCGTAGAAGCTCTCGGAACCGATCCCAAGCTTCATAAAGAGGTTCATCGTACCTTTGCCCAAACGATGTTATATCAGCCCTTCTCTTCAAAGTCAAACTTGATGGAAAAAACTTGAATATAAACTTTTCTCTTAATTCTTCCCAAGTGGCAATATTCGACTTGTCTAAACCTTCGAACCAATTCCTCGCCGAGTCCCTCAAGGAAAATGAGAATAACCGCAGCCGTATTTGATCTTGGGGCACTTGGTTGATCTTTATGGTATCTGTAATCTCCAAAAATCGAGATATATGAACATTCGGATCCTCGGTTGCATGTCCCCCAAACTGATTGTTCTGTATCATTTGGACCAACTGTGGTTCTATCTCAAATTGCGTGGCATTTACTCCTAACCGAAAACCTCCAATCATCGGTTCCCCTTGAGGTCGAAAAAGGTTTTGTAGTGGTCTACGAGGACCATTCCTCTCATTTAGTATAGCTTTCATCAACTCAATCTGTCTTTCTAACTCTTCAATCTTAACCGTATCCTCTCCTTGGTTAGCCATTTCCAAATCAATCTCAATATTTCCTTGCCTTTGTTGTAATTTCCTCTCCAAAAGCTCACGAGCTTTTGACCTTGTTATCATAAACAACCTACAAACTCCACAAAAGAACTCAATTACCAAACCAAAACAAATTGATTAAACAAAGGAAAAACAATTATCAATCAATAAGCAAAAAGCAAAAAGTTCACACAAGCAATTAATCAAACACCTAGCATAAAATTCTCCAAACTTTCAACAATATCTATAGACCTAATAGAAAGAACTCCCCGGCAACGGTGCAAAAAACATGATGCGGTGTAAATGTAACACTATATCATGTTAAATTTTCAATCCAAGGTTCTTTCCAATTCGCTCTATAGAATACTATTTACTAACTTTGGAAATGTTATAGCTAGGCAAAAATAGATCGTTGAGTTTTTATCTAATTCCTAATGCAAAATTAAACTTCTACAACCATACCAGAACAAGCAATCAATATCATTGTGAATAAATCGAAATTCAACATTCAATCAATTCTCTCCACACGTTGGTAAACCAAGACAAGCAAATACTCAAATGAGGTAGATAGGATGTTGAAATAAACGTAGATGTAATCCAATTATGTTAATCATTGATGTAAACACATTTTAATCCCTAAGAGATTGAGCAATCGACCCTACACTCGTTAACCCCTTGTCACGGCGAGCTAACGGTTGACGATGCTAAGACTTGCAAACAGCTACTAGATCACTCCAAATAGAACGTCAAGTATTGCCCTACGACCTAGCACCGCACATGGATTGGAACTAAAATCGTATGAATCTACACTATTCACGATGATTCCGCCCGCGTGTTGGTTGCAGCGTTCACTTCAACTACCTCCTAAGTTGGCTATTACCTACACCTAAGAGGTAAGGAACAAGTTCTAGTGCAATTCAAGCTCTCAAAGGAAAGTAAACAAACAATGATCAAACTTAATTTACATGCATCCTTGTTCAAATCAACATCCAAATTGAATTAGAGCATCATACCTCGCAGTTGTAACAATACAAAGTTGAAATCAAATACATCCATTACAATTAATAAGTAGAAAGTGAAATCTTCCCCAATTGGATTTGTTATGTCTTGATCTACCCCCTTGGATCTTCAATTCTTCTCCAAGGATTGATGAATTAGCACATTGATACTCTAGGATTGAGATGGAATCGTGATGGAAGTTGGAATATAGGGGAACTCCTAACTAGATCTAATGTAAAAATGGCAAAAAGTTCTCCAAATAACTCAATTTCCCCCTTTTATAGACGAGCAAACAGGGCCTCAGATCGCCAGGTCGAAGTATGGCTCGCTCGGTCGAAGCTGAAAACTGCCAAATTGCTGGAAATCTCGGTCTGGCTCGCCTGGTCGGATTTGGCTCGACAGAGCCATTTCTCTGTTGGCAAGGCTCGATCGAGCAGACTCAGCTCGGTCGGTCGACACCTCTGTCCAGCTTGGCTCGGCCGGTCCTGCTTGGCTCGGCCGATCGAGCTCTCTGTCCAGCTTGGCTCGGCCGGTCCTGCTCCGCTCGGCCGGTCGACGCCTCCAAACTCCAAACTCGCGCGATTTTCCTCCAAAACTCCACCAAAAATGCTAGTTTATGCTCAAAACCTATCCTACAACATTCAAAACATTAAAACACGAAAACACAACAAAAGGACAACAAAAACATATGAAATGATAGTAAAATGGCCGCAAACATGCACGCTCACACATCGAAAAATAGGTCATTTTACGCACATATCACACCACAGCAGTTGGAACGCCTTGTATAATGTATCTCTATGTATAGTGTAGGTCGTCCAATTTTCCTTCGCATCCCAGCACCCTTTATATAGGTTTAGATGAGTGCATCCTCATGTAGATATGAATAACCTCGTGTAGATATGAATAACCTCGTGTAGATATGATTAGCCTCGTGCTTGATATGTATATCTGCATAAATATCTCAACAACAAATACTAGAGGAAGATATGTTAAAGATAGAGAAAGATATGACAAAGATATGTTAAAGATATGAATCTATCTTTAAAGATTAGGAAGTATATCTATTCAAATATATCTATAAATCAAATCATATTCGTTCCTAAATCTTTATAAAATATATATTTATCCTAGAATGAACTGAATATACGAAAATAATAAAATACGAATAAATAAGGAATGATAAGATTAAATCAGCAGTACAGTCTAACACTACGGTGTCAAACAGTACAGTCTAACACTACGGTGTTAAACATAGCTTCGACTTTAACACCAACGAAGGTTAAACACTGCATCTTCAGTAGAAGTTATAGTCACTTATAGACAAACAAAATGTCCAAGAAAGATTGCCCATTATTCTTTGCTTTAAACTATTCATCTTGCAATTTGCGGACGAGATATACTAAATGCAGCCGTGAAGGAGTATAAAATATAGGAGATAATTTATGTACAAAAATATATAATCTATTTCATTTCATAATATTGTGGTACATTTTGATATAAAATACAAAGGATCATCAACTCTTTATAGATAAAATTAATCTAATTCTTCATCTAGCTCTTTCCAGATTCTTCCGTATGGCATCTTAATGCTCCTTCCGGAGATTTCCATAACTCCAACACATTGTTTCCTATGAATGCATATATGGTTTGTAAAGTACTTTCACTTGGTATAATATTAAAAAAGACGAAACAAACAACGTAGCAGTATAAGCCGCTTGTTGTTGAACATTATAACGCACATAAACATCAAATTGGTGTCAGATTCAATCGGAGGAGCGTCGACGCAAGACAGGTCTAATTGAGATTCATGGACGTTGACTCTGCCTAGATTCTAACTGTTTTGCAACTTATATAATTACCTGCTCTCTTCTGAGTGGATGCACACCACAACTCTCCTCCTTTGCAACAATTCAGTTTTAAAAAATGGCAGTGACACTGAAATTGAGATTTGTTTTAGCTGCATTTTTGTTGTTAGGGATGTGGGGATCTCTAGCAGAAGCTCGCACTGCACCTGATGCATCAATGGTGGAGAGACATGAGAAGTGGATGGTGGAGCAGGGGCGTGTATACAAAGATGATGAGGAGAAGGCCCTCAGATTCAATATATTCAAGGCAAATGTGGAGTACATAGAGTCGTTCAATGAAGAAGCTGGTCGGCCTTACAAGCTTGTTGTAAACAAATTTGCTGACTTGACGAATGAGGAGTTTCAGGCTTCCAGGAATGGATACAAGATGGAATCTCATCCCAAGGTCTCTACGTTCAGGTATGCAAATGTTACGGCAGCTCCGGCCAGCATCGACTGGAGGAAGAAGGGAGCTGTAACTGGAGTTAAGGACCAAGGCCAATGTGGTGAGTTGTAGTTCATAAGATATTAATTAATCCATCGAAATATAAGATCACTTTTACAGAAAAAATCTTGATGCTGATATTGTGTAATAACAAATGCAGGATGTTGCTGGGCATTTTCAGCAGTTGCAGCCACGGATGGAATCAATCAGCTCACCACAGGGAATCTGATCTCACTCTCTGAGCAACAACTTGTGGATTGCGACACCACTGAAGATGAGGGAGGCAACGGTGGTCTAATGGATAACGCGTTTGAGTATATCATTGGCAACAAAGGCCTCACAACTGAGTCGAATTACCCGTATGGGGGAGTGGATGGAACATGCAACACCAAGAAGGAATCATCTGATGCTGCCAAGATCACTGGCTACGAGGATGTTCCTGCCAACAGTGAGTCTGCATTGCTCAAAGCCGTGGCAAACCAACCAGTATCAGTTGCCATTGATGCTGGTGGATCGGACTTCCAGTTATACTCCAGTGGAGTATTCACCGAAGAGTGTGGAACGGAGCTAGACCATGGTGTGACTGCAGTTGGGTACGACATAACTAGTGATGGAACCAAATACTAGCTGGTAAAGAACTCATGGGGAAGCAGCTGGGAGAAAATGGATACATTAGAATGCAGAGGGATGTTGGTGCTGCAGAAGGACTGTGTGGAATCGCCATGCAAGCTTCTTATCCAACTGCTTAAAATTACTGAACTTGCCAAAGTTGCGCGATTTGTCATACCAAAATTGTCAACTATACTAGTAATTAGGATGTTTGTGTAACTCATATATATATATGTAAATTACTTTCCCTGTTTGTAAAAGAATGGTTTTTATCCTTGTAAATATTTAATGGAATCATGCAACCCAGTTTGGATTTACTGGAACTATGGTGTTCGTTCATACAAGGTCGTGTGCGTGTAGGATTTTCATTTGAGATTCCAGTTTTGGTATGTGAACACCAACGAACCCATAACCAGACTAATTATGTCAGCTTAAACAGTTTGGGAATCTGTTTTTTATGCTTCTTACTGCTGGCAATATTTAAGAATCTGGGTTGTGATATATATAACTTTGAAGTTTCAAGAATCGTGATGTAAAGGGCTTCTTCTTATCCACATATTTTAAAAAGTTTTTGGAACTGTTGGAATATGTAGGCCTAAGCTTCTACCATCTCCCGAGCCCAGTTGGTTTAACACTTGAGTTGGGTTTATTATTTCTGTTAGAGCCCAACCAAAATCTGTTATCCCGTTAGACTCTCTCGGCCCATGTATATAACAGAGAAGTGAGTCTCTCTCAACCCTAATCTCATTCGAACGATCATCGCCTCTCTCTCTTCAGATTTGCCCTCTTCTCTTTCGTGAGCTTTGTGCGATTTCTGGAGAAATCTTGTGATTTCTTCGTGAGTTCTTGAGCGAATCTTCATCCCTGAGTGTTCCTGTGTGTTTGGGAGGGTTGAACCTAGGGCTGGCAACCCATTCTCCATCTGTGGCTTGTAGTAGGGCAGGAGGACGGGCTCAGGTGAGTACTGAGCCATCAAGACCCTTCGGCTAAGGCTCTGGAGGCCAGGCACACGTCCGAAGCTGATATCTGGTGTCTGTTCGTGCGCGAAGAAGTCCTGCAGTAGCTGGATCGAAGAAGCAAGGCGAATCCAAGGCTGCGCTCGTCATCCGGTGGAAAATCAACTCAATCAGAGTTGGTTCGGGACTCGGCAGTAATTCGGGCTCGTGTAAAGGACGCCTCGGGTACCAAATCATTACAGTGGAATCAGAAGCCAGGTTACCTCCCGCCTCCGCACGTCTCACTGCTGAAGAGTCTGCATCATCTGCGCCCCAGGGCGTGTTCGATAAGTCGGCAGTACCCTCACCCAGGGTCGCTGCTCTGGTATAAGCCCTAAACCTCTCTATTTTTTCATTCGAATAGATAGGCCAACTGGTGCCTTAGGACTTGGGTACTTTTCTGTTTTCTAACTGTTTACGTGCCTGCTTGTTTAGCCGCCGAAAGGCGCCTGTCCCCAACCCCATTCCCCAGTTTTCTGGTCCGGAATCCCCTTCCCTATTATTTCACCCTGTCGGGGTGTATTTGCTTACTCGCTCTTAGTGATCCTGTATTCATTGTGATTATCTGTTACTGTTCCTTCGTTTCTTGTGCTACTGTGTGTCTTTGGCTGTGACTACTTGGTGTTGTACGTGGCTGTTTTCGCCTGAAATCTTGTTGAAAAGAAACTTAGAAATCTCTGTTTGATATCTTGCATATGTGGTACCATAAGTGTTTAACCTTTGTGATCATTCTGTTGCTAAGTGTTTCCGCTGCAAATCTCTGTGAAGGTCCTGAAGGCCTCAATTCTGTTTCTGTGTTTGTCTTGACTGTGTCTATATTTTTTCCAATTTTCTGTTTTCTAAAAATGGCATCAAGTTCGAATTCATATGGCATGCCCTTGTTTAATGGAAAATCTGATTTCTCAATTTGGAAAGAAAAGATAAAATGTATCTTAATCCAACAGAAAGTGTATAGGGCTGTAACTGAGTCATATCTAGATTCTGACACAAAAGAAAAACAAACTGAATTGAATGATCTAGCCTACTCCACTATAATCTTGAGTCTTGCTGATTCTGTGATTAGAAGAGTAGGTATTATTACTTCTGCAAAACAACTATGGGATAAGCTAGAAGAATTGTATACTGAAACCTCTCTTCCGAGCAAGATGTATTTACTTGAAACGTTCTTCAGATATAAACTAGATCTAAATAAAGATATTGATGAGAACTTGGATATGTTCAACAAGTTAATTCAGGATATCAAATTAACTGGAGATAAACATATAGAAGAATATGCTCCCATTGTGTTATTAAATGTTATTCCTGATTCGTATAATGATGTAAAGTCTGCTATAAAATATGGAAGGGATTCTGTAACCCTTGAAACTGTTGTAGGAGGCTTAAAGAGTAAAGAACAGGAGCTGAAACACAATAGGGGCAGACCTAAGGGTAGTAATGAAGTATTGCATGTGAGAGGTAGGTCTAAAAATAGGTCCTCAAAATCTGATAAAAGAAATGACAAAACAGACACAAGAGATGGAAATAATGTGCAAAATGATAAGAGAAATAGATCTAAATCTAGGATTGGGGGTAGAAAGTGCTACAATTGTGGGGAATATGGGCATTAAGCTAAACAGTGCACTAAACCTAAGAAAAATAGGTATGCTAATCGTAATAATAATGTTAATGCTGCCCCTGATGACAACCTTGGTGATGTCTACGTGGTCATTCATTCTGATTGCTCCTCTGCTCAATTATCTGTTAATGCATGTATGAATAATCTGAATGAAAATGATTGACTTATACATTCTGGATGCACTTTCCACGTATCACCCTACCAGCGCTTGTTTTCTAATCTGAAACCGATTGAAAATGGACATATATCTCTTGCAAATGAAAAGAAATGCAAAGTAGAAGGCATAGGTGATATAAAATTGAAGTTTGTATATGGTTGCCTGTTTACTTTAAAGAATGTCAGATATGTTCTGATTTGTGCTACAATCTTCCTTCTTGTGCTGCCTTGGAAAATGAGGGATTAGAAGGTAGGTGGGGAAAGGGGGTTATGAAAATCATGCAAGGTTCTATGGTAATTTTCAAAGCTGAAAAGAAAAATAATTTGTATGTTTGTAGTTGTGAGCTTGTGCAAGATATTCATGCCGTTAATCATGTGCTAGATGATAAAACTTGTCTGTGGCATAATAGGCTAGGTCATATGAGTAATAAGGGCCTAGAAATACTTAAGAAAGATGGTTGTTTTGGTAATGATAAAGTGTCTTCTATGCCGTTTTGTGAATTTTGTGTGTTAGGAAAACAAAATAAAGTCAAATTCCCTACCTCTATGTATCCAAATGTGTCTAAATGTTGTAGTATTCTTGAATATATACATGCTGATGTCTGGGGGCCATCTAGTGAACCTACCCAAGGGGGGAAGAGGTACTTCTTGTCTATTGTAGATGACTACTCTAGGAAGGTTTGGGTTTTCCTAATGCAAAACAAATCTGAGGTGTTTATACATTTTAAAAACTGGAAAACACTAATAGAAAACCAAACAGGTAAGAAAGTTAAGACTTTAAGAACCGACAATGATTTAGAATTCTGCAACACTTCCTTAGACACTTTGTGTGCTAATAGTGGAATAAGAAGGCACAAAACTGTACCCTACAACCCACAGCAAAATGGAATAGCCGAACGAATGAATAGGACACTCCTAGAAAGAGTTAGATGTATAATGGCTATCAGTGGACTGGAAAAACCATTTTAGGAGGAAGCCTTACACACTGCAGCTTATCTAGTGAATAGATCTCCATCTGTACCATTGAATGACAAGTGCCCTGAATCTTTATTCTTAGGGAAACCTGTAGATCTATCCAATCTTAGAGTTTTTGGCTGCTCTGCCTTTGTACACCAAAAAAAGGGATAAGCTGGAACCTAGAGCTAAAAAATGTGTTTTTTTAGGTTATCCAGAGGGAGTTAAAGGCTATAGGGTATGGGATATGACTGAACCTGATTTTAAAGTGATCATTAGTAGGGATATCACATTTAATGAAGCTGAATTTCCTTGTAATGTGAATTTTGTGCCTACTATCCCTGTTAATGATACTTTGAGTGAGGTGGAGCTCCCACCTAAGTCTGAACTGCAGCATGTTAACATTCAGGGGGAAGAAACTGATAATTATAAAACTGTAGCTGAATGTAAAAATGCTCATCTAGGTGGAGCTGAATGTGATACTACCTCTGAAACTACTAATCTAGATGACTATAGACTTGCTAGAGATAGGGTAAAACGCCCCATATTTGTGAATAAAAGATTTGATGACTATGATCTTGCTATGCTTGCCTTTAATGTGTTTGAAGAGCTTCATGGCAATGAACCAAAATCTTATAAAGAGGCTGTTGAGTCATCAAGT
>JAPKLW010003852.1:0-34204 GCA_026898455.1 Plectranthus barbatus
TGTAAGTGTATCTCTCATTCTAGTAAACGTCTACGAGTGTAGTTTGCTAGTTCCCGGAGGTACATGGGTACGGTTGTTGGGATTTCTAGACAAATAATTTAAATCATGTGAATAGTGGGAGGGCTTTGCGTAAACGTCTACGAGTGTAGCTTGCGTAGACCTCTTTCACAAGTATTCTAGGATTGATTTAAATTAAAGATAACAAAAGCTTTAAGGGATGTGCGGTATGGTTACGTGCCATGCTAAACTGTCTCTTTTGGCCGGAGTTAAATTTGTGGTTAATTGCTTAGAAGCATCTTAGAATATAATGCAATAATTGCATCCCTGTTCTTGAGAGATGGATTGGTCTAAGGTTTTCACTAATTATTAATTTCTAGTGTCAAAAGCATCCTGACATGGTAGTGAAATTAAATGGATTGGGGCTTAAAACCCGCAGTTCTGGTTGAGGGTGACATCGTAAACGTCTACGAGTGTAGCTTGCGGTGGGAACTCTTGGGCAATTAGTGGAAAACATTTGTATTTGATTTATTAAAAGGTTTTCAATGCATTTATTTTCGAAGTTCAACATTTATGTTCTTATTTAAGATTCTTTATTGTTTCAGATATGTCTATGTCTACTGTCGGTCATATACTTGCTCTCAATCCTCTAACTGGTCCGAACTTTCATGAGTGGAGATATTGCATTGAGTATATTCTCCTGACTAAGCAACACATATTTGTTCTCACTATGATGCCACTTGCTGAGTATGATCGTAGTGGTTCCAGAGATCAGATTGAATTCTATGATAGATGGATGGTATCTGAGAAATTTACCTATAGGTTGATTTTAGATAACCTGTCTAGAAAATTGAAACTGAAATACATGGGCTATGCTAGCTCTGTAGGAATCTGGATGGACTTGGTGCGTTCGTATGGTGAAGTGGAATGAACTATCAACTGTGATCTCGTTAGAGACCTTGTCTGTAAGAGAATGGTTGATGGCAGTTCAGTGACACTGCATGTGATGATCATGGATAACACCATGAAACGATTCACACGTGGAGGTGGATGTATCAGTGATCGGGCTAAGATCGATATAATCCTGAACTCCTTACCGATTTCATTCTATGACTTTAAGAAGAATGTAGCTAAGAGAAGTGAGTACTCTTTCAAGGAGTTGCTTACTGATCTCATAGCAGGACAGTCCTTCGTACCTTCATGGGAGTCTGAGTTATCAGATCTTGAGCACAGCTTAGGCACATTGAAAGATGTGGTTCATACTGTGTGCAAGAACATGATTGATCGCAGATCACGTGACAGGAGGTCAAATGAAATGAAGAGGGTTGGTGTCACTTCAAGTGAGAAGGCATGCGGAAGCAAGGGACATGGTAGGTCATTTGCATTTGTAACGAAAACATGTTTAGCATCTGTTTCTACTCATTCGTGGGTAGTGGATATTGGAGCTACTGATCATGTTTGTTACATTTTGCAGGGGTTCACACCGAGGAGGGTGCTGAAGAATGACGAGGTTACCATCTCGATGGGGAACGCAACACAAGTGAGTGCAGCTGCCATTGGAGATTTCACCTTGTACTTTGATGATTCCGTTTTAACATTGAGAGATGTTTTGTATGTGCCGGATTTTCGGCGGAATCTTATTTCAGTTTCCAAACTTTATGTTGATGGATATTCAGTTATTTTTTATAGTGGTGTTTCTATCATTGGTAATAACGGTGTTATCTGTCGTGGAATGCTGAATAATTCTCTCTATGTTGTTAACTGTAATCATAAGTCTTCCGCAAGTATTACATGTAATTCATTCGTAATTGATAATCCTAGGAAGAGAAAACTTACTTCTTCTAATGAGGATCTTACATATCTCTGGCACTTGAGACTGGGTCACATCAGCTTGAAGCGGATTCAGAGACTTGCAGATGACGGTACATTGGACCTAGTCCGGGCTGTACCTTATCAAGTCTGCGAATCCTGCATCGAGGGCAAGATGTCAACTAGGCCTTTCAAGGTAGTCAGTCTCGAGCAGAGGAAGTATTGGAATTGATCCATTCTGACTTATGTGGACCGATGTCCACGCAGGCTCGTGGAGGGTACGAGTACTTCGTCACTTTCATTGACGATTACTCAAGGTACGGATATGTTTACCTGCTTCGCTACAAGTCTGAATGCTTTGAGAAATTCAAAGAGTTCAAGGCTGAGGTAGAAAAGAAGGTCGGGAAAACTATCAAGTCGTTGCGATCTGACCGCGGTGGTGAATACCTCGGTAACGAGTTCCTGCAATATTTGTCAGAAAATGGGATTACATCCCAATGGACTGCACCGGGTACTCCCCAGCAAAACGGTGTAGCTAAAAGAAGAAATAGGACTCTTCTAGAGATGGTAAGATCAATGATGAGTTATGCAAACTTACCAATTTTGTTTTGGGGCTACGCATTGGAGACAGCAGCTTACGTACTTAATGTGGTGCCTTCTAAATCAGTTCTTAAGACACCTTCTGAGCTCTTCCTTGGTCGCAAACCTAGTTTGTGCAAGTTTAGAGTATGGGGTTGTCCGGCACACGTACTGTCGAAGGAACCTGATAAGTTAGAAAGCAGGTCAAAAGTAATGTTGTTCATAGGGTATCCCAGGCAAACGAAAGGTGGTTACTTTTACTGTCCTGAGAGTCAGAGAGTCGTTGTTAGCACCAACGCTAGATTCTTGGAGGACGAGTATATGAGTAATCACAGGTCAAGGAGTGATATCGTTCTTCAAGAAATTGAGAACGAGAATGCAATTCCAAGGGAGAACGAGAATGCAATTCCAAGGGAAGGGGAACGTGTAGATGTGGGTGCACCTGTGAGAGGTACAACACCACAGACACGTTCTTCAGTGCAAGGTGCAGGATCACAAGTCACTGCACCTACTACTGACACGGCACCGATGCCTCGTCGCAGTGGGAGAGTTATTTTCCAGCCAGAAAGGTACATGTTCGTATGAGTCTTCGAACTTGAGCCCGGAAGACGGACATGAGGACTCTGACCCACTGACTTACGAAGAGGCAGTGCAGGACAAGGATGTTGCCAAATGGTGTGTCGCCATGGATTCTGAAATTGAATCCATAACTGCTATGGATGTATACCAGAAAACTGATTTGCCGGATGGCTTTAGGGCCATAGGGTGCAAATGGGTATACAAGAGAAAGAAAGGGGCGGATGGAAAGATCACGGCTTTTAAGGCTAGGCTGGTGGCAAAGGGTTATAGTCAGAAAGAGGGCATTGACTATGACGAAATTTTTTCACCCGTAGCCATGCTCAAATCCATCCGGATACGTCTTGCCATAGCTGCGCATATGGACCTCGAGATCTGGCAGATGGATGTCAAAACCGCTTTTCTAAACGGTTACCTTGAAGAAGGTAGAGACATCTATATGCAGCAACCCGAGGGTTACATAAGCAAGGGCGAAGAACATCTTGTCTGGAAGCTTAGGAAGTCCTTGTATGGACTTAAGCAAGCTTCAAGGTCGTGGAACTTACGTTTCAACGATGTGATTAAATCCTATGGATTTGCACAGTTGGAAAATGAAAGTTGTGTTTACCGACTTTGTGTCAGTGGGAGCGTGGTCTTTCTTGCACTATACGTTGATGACATACTCCTATTTGGAAACAACGAGGGAGTGGTGTCCGATATCAAAGTTTGGTTGTCCGAACAGTTCCAAATGAAGGATCTGGGAGAAGCTGGCTACATTCTTGGGATTAAGGTCTTACGAGATCGTAAAAGAAGAATGTTGAGCTTATCCCAGGCATCCTATGTGGATACTGTGATAGCTCGGTTCAGCATGCAACTCGCCAAGAAAGGTTTGCTATCTTTCAGACATGGCGTTTGTCTTTCTGGTGGGCAGTGTCCTCAGACACAGCGGGAGAAAGACGAGATGAGTCTTGTACCATATGCCTCGGCGGTGGGTAGTCTCATGTATGCGATGCTGTGTACCAGGCCAGATATCTGTTATGTCGTTGGCATGGTAGCAAGATATCAGTCTAACCCTGGACAGGCGCACTGGACTGCTGTAAAGCATATCCTCAAGTATTTGAAAATAACTAGGAATTTCTGCCTAGTTTATCAAAGTGAGGATCTGTGCCCTGTGGGTTATACAGACTCGAATTTCCAAGGGGACCAGGATGAGAAGAAATCGACCTCAGGATATGTGTTTACCCTGGGAGGTGGAGCGTATCTTGGAGGAGCTCAAAGCAGAAATGCATTGCTGACTCCACTATGGAGGTGGAATATGTCGCCGCCTCCGACGCCTTGAAAGAGTGGGTGTGGCTCCGGAACTACCTTTTAGAGTTGGGCGTGATCCCGAGTTTGCCAAGGAGCATCACAATTTATTGCGATAACTCTGGTGCGGTGGCAAACTCAAAGGAACCGCGGTCTCACAGGGAAAGCAAACACATAGAGAAAAAGTACCATATCATACGAGAAATCGTATCGAGGAGCGATGTGCTGATTAAGAAGATTGATACTGCAGACAATCTTGCTGATCCGTTTAAAAAGAGCTTGCCGCAGAAAGTTTACGAAAGACATATTCGTGAGCTGGGTCTGAGGTGGATGCCGACCACTGATAGTGGTTAAAGAGACAGCAGACTAGATAGACGGACTATATACTCTGTAATAGCTTAGTTATGCTTTGAGTATAAGTGGGAGATTGATGGGTTTTGTATACTGAAAGCATTTATTACAATGTGTATACAACAGTTTATTTCTCCTATCTGTTAACAATCTTACATGTATGAACAATGGTATCCTCTTGTCTCACCGATAGGGATGATCATACGGCATGTTGTAGATCGCAGAAGACAGTATGATCACTTGACCTAGTGAGACATAAACATGATCACAGCCGAGACAACGTATGAGGATACGTCTGTCCAGATGGCTGCGACATTGTCGGAATAAGTAGTCTGTCTTGGTTACTTGACATGCTGGTACGCAGAGGTGGCATATTGATGGACCGCAGTGAGATATATTCGTCTGTCTGACATCAGCGAATAAAAAATCTCGTTATATTGATTGAGTCCAAACCCTAACGAAGGTTCAGGGGTTTGCACGGGTTGACTGTTGCTTTGACTTGCCATGGTGGAGAGCCTGAGTAACGCGCTCATATATCCGCATCTTGGGTAACAGCAGTTCGTGTAGTACCGCCTGAGACTGAACTTAGGTAACCATATCCGAGTAATAGGATGGGGACATTCCCTGAGGAACTCAATAACATTCATCGTGTCAAAGTCCTGCAGGCTGATTAAGTTCAAGCACGAGTGATAAGGTTTGAGTGGTACTACTCAGGAATTATAAGATATTAATTAATTGTAGTTAGAGCTTGTCAGAGGCTCCGATTAATTAATGGATGTCCGGTAACCTTAAATATGGGGATTCTCAATTAATGCAACCCGTTCTCATAACGTGGTAATAAAGGGGTAGGTCAGTATTAATTCTGTGGTGAAAAAGAATTAATATTAATTAATTAATTGTGTCCTGGGTTGTGGACATGGGAATTAATTAATTTATAGGCCCACTTTATTATTTGCATTAGGTCCCAGGTCTGGCCCAACAAGTGTGCTGAATTGAGCCCAAAATGGCCCATTAGGGTTTCCAACCCTAGGTCTATAAATAGACAGCTCTCTCTCATAAGTAAAAAACACAGTTGAAAAACACAAAACCCTAGAGAGAGAGCAGAGTGGGCGCCTTTTTGGTTCAAAGGGAGGAGAATTTCAATTTTGGTCCTGCTCAGAACACAGATCTACGGAGTCCTCACCAGTAGTAGATCTGAACAGCATTGGGATACAGATCTGAAGACCTGATCAGGAGAACAGAACTTCTTCTTTCTCTGTTTCTTTATTTTGAATTTGTTTTGAAATTAGATTGCTAATTTCTGTTTCCGCAGACAAATCAAATTGCGTGGTTGAATTGGATCTTGGAATTCAAACGCAAAAGATCGGTACAGAGACGACGGAATTACGGTAATCTCTCAATCCACAATTTTGTATTAAATTCATAGGAGCATGCTAGGGTTTTGAGAAATTAATTATGGGCAATATCCATAGATCGATCCGGTTCAGTTTGGTTTTGGTGATTCGATTCACGGAAAAACCCTACAGATGGGTCATCACCTTTGGATCTATGCCAACCAAATCCTTGTGTGACCAGGCGAACACCGCACGCTCTTTGGACAAGAAACTCACGAGCTCATCACGAACTTTAGGATCAAGCTCACATCCAATATTTGTTTTCTTGGAAGGATCAGTTGGATCGAGCTCTACCTCTATTGACCCTCCCGTCTCTCCTATCGCCGACTTTGCCGACTCTATAGGGAAATGCTGCTGCGAGCACACTGCCTTAAAACTCGCATAGTAACATTCTTTAGCCACGCTTTGCTCTCCTTTGATGGTACATACTCCATCCGAAGTCGAAAATTTGACCAATTGATGATACGTAGAAGGGACCGCCTTAAGTTGGTGGAGCCATGGGCGTCCTAGTAGTGCGTTGTACGCGCTGGGCGCGTCGATGATCATAAATGCTACATCGTACCGAACTCCTCCGCAGTAGGTAGGTAAGGTCACGATTCCCACCGTCATTTGCACTTCCCCATTAAACCCGATCAGAGGAGTCTGATTCTGTACTATTCTCTCCTCGGGGACCTTCATTTTTTTTGCCGCGTGATGGAAGAGAATGTTCGCGGAACTTCCATTATCTACTAGAATCCGCTTGATAAGGCAATCCGACACCTGTAAAGAAATTACGAGCGCATCGTCATGTGGGTGTGTGGCCTCTGGGACATCTTTCTCCGTGAACTCGATCGACATATACGTCACGGGGGCGTGGGCCATCCACACCTTACTAGGATTTTGTCTCCTTGCTCTTTTGGCGGCCGATCTGGTGGTTTCGCTAATCTCTGAACCTCCGGTTATGTAGTTTATAGTTCGAATAGGAGCAGGCTGCTTATCAGACCGATTTTCTTTGGCCTGTTCCGGAGTAGTTTGCTTTTCTCGGGTCCAAGTCCTTTTCCCTTTATCTGATAAGAACTCTGTTCATATTCCTTTTTTTAACAACTCGAGTACTTCCAGCCGTAGAGCTCGGCAATCCGCCGTGGTATGACCATGATCGCTATGGAAGTCTCAGAACTTCTTAGGATCTCTCATGGAAGGATCGGTTTTCATTCTCTGGGGCCATTTCACTTTGTCCGGCATCTGGCGGAGCACACTTTGCACTAATTCTGCGGGCTCGATGGTGAGCGTATATTCTGGTATACAGGCAGTCAAAGTATTGACGTGGGGTGGCCTGCTCCCAGACAGGCGATTGTACAGATGCGGCCGTGCGGGCCGACGATCACGCTGCTCATGCCGACGCTCCTCCCGTGCAACTACCGGTTGTCCTCCAGCACGTCGTGTTCTGCGATAGGGCCCGTCTTCTTCCCACTTAATTAGTGCCCATGCTCTATTAAGTGCGTCATCCATAGTTTGGCAGGGGTAAATTGATAGTTCCCGGTACAAATCAGAGTCAACATCGAGACCCTTGGTAAAGGCTCGCACCGCGGTGCTATTAGGGCAACTTGGGACTGCTACTAACTCCCTATTGAATCTTGACAGATACGCCCTTAATGACTCCCCAGGTTTCTGAATTACGGCATATAGATCATCCGAATGCTTGTCCAGTTTCCGGCTACTTGAATATTGTCAAAGGAACAGTTGATGTAACTCAACGAACGTTGAGATCGATCCCCTTGGCAAACTAATGAACCACTGTAAAGCTGGCCCGGTAAGGCACGATCCGAAACTCTTGCACATACAAGCCTCACGTCGAGCGTTGGGGATTGCTAACGCGAACATCTTCTGCTTATAAACCGCCACATGATTCTCTGGATCTGTGGTACCATCGTAGAGCGCAAAGCTCGGGGGAGTGAACCGATCCAGGAGCTCGGCCTCTGCGAGTTCTGGCGTAAAGGGAGATTCTGCGTAGCTTTCTCGCGAGATTATTCGCTCTGGGGGTGGCAACCCTGGTACCCTTGCGATCAAGGACTCGAAGTAACTGAGGCGTTGTTCGAATCGTCGTTCCAATTGTGTCAACGCCGATCCTCCAATGCGATTTGAAGTCGGTTGCCCCGGGTTTGAATTTGGCTCTCTCAACGTGCCAGGCGTCCTTTGGTTAGTCTCATCTTCGGTAGTTCGATTGAATCGTCTCGTAGATCGTGGGCCGTGACCGCCCGGGCCCTACTCGTGCTCCCGGGTTCTTCCACTATTGGATGGATCGCCAACTGGTTCAGCCGCCGGTTGTCTTGCTCAAGGGCTTGGCATTTTTGGGTTACAGCCTCAATTTGAGCTCCCAATTTCTCCATCACACCTCAAGCTGTCTGGACCTTGCTTATCAACTGGGATACATATGGGTCCTGCATCAGCGCGGGCGGTGGCGGAGGAAAGGACAGCTCACTAAGTGGTGTCACGTTGAAGGCTCGCCTCATGTCGTCCAGCGATCCTTGGGACTGATCTATCCCGCGTCCGACGGTGGCTGAGCGTCCTAGACCCGCTCCCACTTGTAAACCACGACCTTGGCTTGATCCTCTCCCTGCTCCGGGAAGTGTGGCTCCTCCAGCTGGAGGTACAGCTCCATCGATGACCAGTTCGCGGTTCCCGTCTTCCGCCATCTCTGCAGCAAATTGTTAGTGTAAATCTTGTTCTTGGGCTCCACGGTGGGCGTCAAATTGTTGTGGGTGTTTTTGTGATGGTTTGGAGCCCAAGAACGTTTATTTCAATTTAGAAACAGAAAGGAATTACAATGGGATGACGGAATTACTATTTTCTAGCTATGCTAAAATAGGTACAAGAAATAGGACGTAATTCAACAAGTTATACAGTAATTAGAAGATTTAGCTTATATGGAGCTATGTCGAACTATGACTCAGCAGTGCATTCTCTCTTTTTTCTCTATCGTCCCCACAAATGAGCTTTTCCCGAAATACTTATACTCATCCCTTGTAACGTCCCCTTTCTTCAATTCCGTGATCTTCGCCGATCTTTATTACCAAATTCATTCCACTTCATGATCAAAAAGATCCGTTCTTCCCTATTTAAACATGCCTTTATTGTCGACCCATGGTTCAAACTTTTCATAACTCGAAACGTAACATTCGATCTCTTATTTGACCTATGATAATGGATCTCAACCCAAAACCCAGCCCAAATATTGAATGGACTATTTTTCAATGGGCCTTTTCCACTTTCATAATATCGACCCCAACACATAGTTTGGTTACAATTCCTCATTTCGATCAAACACGCTACCTGAATTATTGGAAATAAATTTGCCGAAGACTTTTCAAAGCAAGATAATCACCAGATCTATGATTTTTTGAGAGTCTTTGTTAAAAATCGAAATGATAATTCCTAAGCCACGAACGTAGAAGTTTCCTGCTTCCCACTATTTAGTTGACTTGCGCTGCTTGCATATTAGACCATCATACCTCACTTTTTACCCTTTCGAAACCAATCAAGAACAAACTTTTTCTTGATGATTGCAAGTACAACGAGAGGGGGGAAAATCTAGAAATTTTAATTTATAAATCAACACATAAAATATTATCCCTTCTACCAATAAAATTATGGGAAAGTTTTTTAATATACTCCCTCCGTCCCGGCTGAATTGTCCCGGGTTGACCGGGCACAATAACCAAGGAGTGTGAGTGTAAAGTAAGTTGAGTGGAATTAATATTTTATTGTTGAGTGTGAAAAAGTTACTTTTTTAAGTAATGAGATAATTGAGGTGGGACAGACGAAAAAGGAAAGTGGGACAATTGAGGTAGGACGGAAGGAGTATATACCTATTAAATATTTTTGTTTATATTTAAATTTTGTCAAATAAAAATGTCATCTGCAAGTGAGGAAGTTAATTTTATGCTGAGTCAGATATTAAATGTTTACATGTTAATTTGACTGATTTGATGATTAAGGACTTTGGTTGGATATGAAATTGTTTTTTAAGCCTTATAATTTAATCTGACTTTGCATGAAATTAACATAATAACAGATGAATAATATTTTATTTAATAGAACTAAACATTGACATATATTTTCATACAGAAAAAAATTTGAACATAATTCTTCAACAAAGTATATATTTAGAAGAAAAAAAAACTAATTAATTTTTTTTAAAAAAATACATCGAAACATTACTCCCATTTTACACTTCACCTCCTGAATTCTTCTTGACAGGTTGTACTGCCAATCGAAACATTTGGCTCTAACTCTGCTTTGATTTTCTTTACATTTTCCTTTTCGTTTCTTTTACTTTGGGAGAGTCACACTCAAGATATATTTAAATTCTTAATATGAGAAAGTTAGTACTAATTAATAACAAATATTTTATTACCTGAAGGTTTAAATAATTAAAAATTGTAATAGTAATTGTAAAATTATTGGAAGTGTTGGAATTAGATTACGGGACACCTCACTCAAATTGGTTGTTGAAAGCCAAAGAAACGCAGGCAATCACACACCAACAAGTTTAACAGGGGAGATGCCTAAAGTTAACTGCATTTTCTACTTTTAAGAATTTTGATCCATTACCTTAACTCATTAGAGAAACCAAAAAATGAACAAGGATTAGGAAACTGTCACGGATTCCTAACGAAAGAAATACAGATGAGAATGCCTACTAAATATCAAGTTTGTAGCATGCATATTATTGGTACCTTGGGCTTGATTGCAGTAGAATTTGTTGTCGTTGTCAGCAAAACACTGCCCTCCTCCATGGTGACATTGTTTGCACTCTTTAGAAACACTCCATTCTAGAATAAAATTATCACTCAACAGATCAAACAGGTCACCACCACTGTTGCTTTCTGACTTTATAGGCTGTTCACTCACAAAGCATCCAGGAGGGATGCTGCTTTCCCCCGCAGCAGCAACGTCATGAGTAGCTGCCGGGGTTTTATAGTACATCGTGGAGCCTTGACATGTTTGGTTCTTGTAATTCTTGAAATATTCTTCTTCAGGTTTTTTGTCGGCATAAGGCTTGTAGCATGTGAATAAGGTAAGATTAGGGGAGAACGTAAATGAAACTGAAGGAGATTGAAGGATAGACGCATTCCAGAAACCATGGCATTGGCGGTTACTCACTGCAGAGTTAAGCACAAGGTTTACAACTAAAAACTTATTCGTTGATATCTTCCCCAGAATTACTAACATAGACTCTGTAGTTCCTACGAGAATACTTGGATAGTCAGATGATGAATTACAGCCAGCAACAGGGAACACTCCGCAGTCTGAGTGGTTAGCGTCGGTGAATGGAAACTCTAACGTAAAATCTCGACAAGGGTAGGATGGTAGGCATTTGGAATAAGCTGGAATGACGATACAACAAAGAAAGAAAGCGTAGAAAATGAGATGCATTTTGCTTATGAAGAGCTTCTCCAGTTGTTTATTACCCTTAATCCTCAACCCTTTCTCATTTGATCTACTTCAGTTTCACAATATTAAGATTTTCATTCCATCAAGTCAAGGTCGCCCATCTTACACACACGCATGTTGACTTGCACAATCCTTCCAGTAATCATTCCCCACATAATAATACGAACCAAATTTAATCGATTCTTTCTTTTTAATATTTTGTCGTATAGCCAGTCCTTTGAATTGGTCAGAAATATGCATGTTATACACTCCACCAGACAAGGATTAACAGACCCACTACTTGTCTTGACCCTTCCTAGCTTCAAAAATGTTATCCAATTCCCCACCACCAATTCCAATCCGCACCTCACAAAATCCTCTCCACGAATACAAAAAAAAAAAAAAAAAAAAAAAAAAAGAAAAAAAAGAAGGGCCGGGAAGTTTCTAGTTATTAATTTATGAAAGAACAAACAAACACTTCGAGAGATCCCGGAAGTTAATGCTTAAAAATGGGATTTCCGTGAAAGATAGGCAGGAAAATGTACAGTCGTGATTGAGAGTTTCCTACTTTTTTTTTTTGTTCTCATTGTTGGAATGTGTTTCAAAACGAATGCACGAATAGCAGCAACAACGAGATTCTCCTCAAAATAAAAAAGGATAAAAGAGAGGAAGTAAGAATGGTACCTCTCTTTCAAGAGAAATTCATTCATACTGTTATGCAGACAGAGTCCTTCTCCATGGAAACAATCGTAACAAGCTTGTGAAACATTCCACTCTAGAGTAAATTCACCCGTTAATCGTTCCAACACATCACTTGAATTTCCCTCACTATAATCTATAGGAATTTGAATCACCCTACAATCTGTAGGAACATTACTTCCCACGGCAACAAGCGAATCTGGTGTTAGACTTAAATAATACACAGTGGAAGGTCCACAGTCTTTATTGTAGAAGCTGTTATAATTTCTCAAGTAGTGTTGGATGTGTTGATTTGAAGTTTGATTGGAGGCTGGAGCAGGTGAAGAAGGACGTGAGGTTTGAGGAAATTTATAGTGAACAAACATCTATAGTAGCAAATAATCAACTCGACCACAAACACCCCTTAATTGGTCAATTTAAGTAGCCTAACTCCAAATGCATAATTGAAACGCCCAATTCACATCAATTACCAATAAAGAATTATATAGGTTGAACACTGTCTGCCGAACTGATATTTCACATCGTAATGATATAAAATGATTCAACTTGCGACATAGATTTAGAACTCTTTAAATCTTACATACGTCACATATTTTGAACAGTTCGTTGAAATTAATTAAATAACAGACCTGAGCCTTTTGGGTCAAAAAAACTTTAATAAATTCCGATTTCTAAAAAAACCAAACCAACTTTTCTTGAAGCTCCATATTTCTCTCTATATATACAGCAATTAGTTTGGAAGCGTCAGATTACACAAATAAGTTGATGCGCTATGCATGACCCAAAAATTCTAGTTATTAAATGAAGAAATAATGTCTAAACACATGCTTGAAACCTGCAACTTTGATATAGATGGGAACAGAATGCTTCATAGATTAAGAAATTGAAGAAATGGTTGAAGCTGATGTTGGGGGTGAGTAAAGGTAAGGTTTAGGTGGAACCTCTAATTCCATTCTAACGTTTCTACCACCTTTGTCAACGTCGGACTGTCCTTGGGATTTGTGTGTATGCACCACAGCTCAACAAGTATCTGGTTTCTCTTTGCAATTTCCGTTTCATCTTCATTCATTGTTTCAACTAGACCAGAGCATTCACCGATGTTCCTAGAAAAAACTTCAGCCCAAAATCTGAGATTCTTGATTGGAAGTCCTTATTCGGAAGACTGTTCCAAGGCTTTATGTTCAAATACAAGATCATCGTATTGCAACCTTGTTGCAAGTATTCCAACCCTGGAGCTACCCCAAGTGCAACCATAAACAATTTATCCATCCAAATCCGGATTCTGCTACTGAGGAAGCTGTGTTGCCAATGAATTTCTCGAGAGATCCATTTGGCATGAATTATACACTGAAGCAAGAGAATTAATTGCCAATGAGAATGTCTGAGCTGAGTATTGTTATAAGGGACATACCTATAAACACATGATGCAAAATACAGAATGTTGTGTAAAATATTGAATATTGTGTATAAATGTGGAAGGTCGAAATTATAGTAGAGGTTAAAAGTTTGAATAGCAGACTCCTTTAGTTTGCAGAATTAGGCCATAGTGTTTTTTTTTTTTTTTTTTTTTTTTTGGAATAGGAATATATGTTTAAACTCACACACCCGTATGTCCCCAGGGAAACTCGAACGTGTGACCTCTTGGTCCCAAGAAGGTGCTTTAACCACTACACCCCGAGCGAGGGACGAATTAGGCCATAGTTATTTATACATATGGTAGAAGTATATGTTAGTCTTGAATTTTGTGAATCTTATTATTTGCAGTAGTGTTGTAAAATTAGCTTTGTTTTATTTAGTGTGCTTGAGAATATTGCGATATTGTTGTTTTTAATTATAATAAAATGAATATAATTATTCAAGTCATGTAGAATATACCCATATTTTTTACTAACAAAAATAATACTCCCCCGTCTCATTAGAGTAGTCTCATTTCTTTTCGGCACGGAGATTAAGGGTTGTAAGTGTAGTAGAATTAATATTTTATTGGTGAGTGTGAAAAAGTTTGCCATTTTAGGAAAATGGGACTAATTTATGGGACAAACAAAAATGGGAAATGAGACTACTTCAATGGGACGGAGGGAGTAATATAAGTGACCATTGTTGAAAAATCAAAATAAAGAAAATGTGTGTCATATTGTTTTGCTGATATGAAGATCTCTAAGCCACTCACATTATACAAGAAAATAAAATGGGAGCAAGAAAAGCGGAAACTTGATTATAGTCATGCAAGAAAGCCAGGAATTTATCAGACATTAATGCGAAAGTATGAAAGATATTTTGTTGATCTCATTGGCTTGAACTCGGTTTACATTGATCAAACACGCTACTGGAATTTAAGTTGATGCTGCCATGCATGACCAAAAATTATATTTGTTAGCATTTGAGACACCTACTATATATGTGTGTCTTTGATATAAAAGCAAACAGAATGCTACATAGATAGAGAAGTTGATGAAATGTTTGAAGCGGATCTTGGGGGTGAGTAAAGGTATGGTTTAGGTGGAACCTCCAATGCTCCAAGTTTGCCTTCCAACATTTCTACCACCTTCGTCATCGAGGGTCTATCTTTGGGATTTGTTTGTATGCACCACAGCCCAACAAGTATCAGGTTTCTCTTTGCTGCAACTTGGGTTTCATCTTCATTCATTGTTCCAACCACATCACCATCTATCTCAAGCTGTCTGTAGATATAATGTGGAAAGTATACTTCACTAGTATGATCTACGTCTCCTCGATTGATGCTTTTCCTTCCTCCAACCATTTCCAGAACCAACATTCCATAACTATACACATCAGACTTGTATGATACTTCTCCGAAGTTCCTAGAAAACACTTCAGGGGCAATGTATCCTATTGTTCCTCTTGCCACCATCATTGACACTATGCTTGATCTATTTGGACACATTTTAGCCAACCCGAAATCTGAAATTCTTGGATTGAAGTCCTTATCTAGGAGAATGTTCTGAGGTTTTATGTCCAGATGCAAAATTCTAGTATTGCAGCCTTGATGCAAGTATTCCAACCCTCGAGCTACCCCAAGTGCAATTGCAAATAATTTATCCCATTCCAATCCGAATTCTGCTGCTGAGGAAGCAACGTTGCCAATGAATTTCTCAAGAGATCCATTTGGCATGAAATCATAAATCAGAGCTCTTTTAGGACCTTCAAAACAAAATCCAAGAAGAGCCACAATATTGATGTGGGAAGTTCTACTAATGCTGGCAACTTCATTCATGAAGTCCTCCCCATTTCCATTTGATTCATCCAAGACTTTCACCGCAACAAGATGACCATCAGGAAACTTTCCTTTATAGACACAACCATAACCTCCTTTGCCCAAGTTTTCACTAAATGAGTTGGTCATTTTCTTGATGCTGGAGTATTTGTATCTCATTGGGGCAAGATTTCCATTGTTCACTAGAAATAGTTCAATGTCTCTTTCATGCTCTTGTTTGGCCTTTGCATGCTTCCTCCGGATGAAAGCAAAAATAATTATTAAAGTTGATATAAGAGCTACAATAGTCATACCTCCTGCAGTGAATAATTTTACCATTTCGGTGAAACTGTTGATTGCATTTAAAACCAAATCATAAAATCAAACACAAACACAAAAAATCGATTTGAGCATGGGCAGTGAAGAAAGTGATTACGGAAAATTACTTTGTGTGAATTATATACACTGAAGCAAACAGAGTATTGGTATAAGAGGCATACCTATAAAGGGAATCTTTTTAAGTTTCTCGTAATTATTACCTGCAAAAAGACAACTTTAGCCCCAAGCAAAGAAAGAACAAACTCTAGAAATTTTAAACAAAATATAATATTGAAGATAAATACTGAATACCTACTCAAGATACCCATATACTCATAAGTATCTAGGGTCTGCTAAAAAAATATTTAAGTGCTACCAAATAATACCTCTATCACAGTCATGTTCATTGCCACTGTCAATACAAAAGCAATGTTCAGGAACACTCCACACTAAGGTAAAGTTAGGAGTTAACCAACTAAACGAGATAATCTGAATCTTCAACAGGTAGTTCGATCATTGAACATACGATAGTGGGATTTAAATCAAAAGACCTCAAGCTTCACTAAAAGTATGGATGGCATTGGACATTCTAACTTGTATAAATGGGTTAGATTTGTTATATATATTTAATCACTGTTTAAATAGTCACAAGAGTGATCATCCTGAAACACAAGCAAGCACACCCAATTCCCAGCAGTAATTTTAGAGTAAGTTTAGGCACATGATCAGTCGATGCAAACACAAACACCGGAAAGAACTCTCTTCTGCCTCTGAGGATCCTTGCATAAACAAACATAATTCATCACGTCTACTGCAAGGATATCAAAATTTTGGTATATGACGTCAGTAGAATAGATTGTTGCTGTTAACGAGACACTGTCCTCCTCGATCATAGCATTCATAACAAGCTTTGGAAAGATTCCACTCTAGAGTGAAACTTGGAGTTAACAGATTGAACAGATCAGCAGAGTAGTCAGGATCAAACTTTATTGGTAGTTGAATCATTGTACATCCTGGAGGAGGAACTACATGATCAGGTTCTGAAACATGAGTAGCTGGATTTCTGTAGTAAACCTTCAAGATATCACAGGTTGTGTTTTTGTACTGCGCAAAATGGCTTTGGATATCATTACTTGGATTGTAGCAAGTGAAGATGGTGAGATTAGGGGAATATGTAAATGAAACTGAAGGAGATTTCGGTAGAGTCACACTCGAGAAGGAAAAGCAGCTATAGTCTTTGATGTAGTTATGTAGAACAGAATCGTGGATCAAGAATTTGTTTGGTGATACTTTGTCCAGAATTTCATAAGGAAACTCTCTTTCTAGATAAACTCTCGGATATTGTTCTCCTTCACTTAAAGTGCAGTTGATGGAGAACAATCCACATTGGGGGGACATAATATCAGTGAAGGGAAATTGGATGGAGTAATTTGTGCAGGGGTACGATTGTTGGCATTTGGAATCAGCTCCGAGGAAAAGAAGATGGGTGAGGATTAAGAGAATGAAATTCTTGGTAGGAGGAGACATAACTACTTTGATTTCTCTCACCAAACTATGCATGTAGTTTAATATAAATCCTATTTAATTCTCACATTTTCATTCCAACGAGTCATTAATTGTTCCTGTCCAACAAGCTGCTTGACTTTGAAACTTGTGATGGAAGTAGTGATGGCCAAACCGACCCGGAACCGGCCCGCCGGTTCCACGGTTCCGAACCGGAACCGTGAAAACGGTTCCGAACCGGAACCGTAACCGGCTACAGAAGGGCCGGTTCAGGTTCAAGTTTTGCCCGAACCGGAACCGGCGGTTCCGGTTCCGAACCGGCGATTTTTTTTTTAAAATTCGAAAATCGACGAATCAGAGAACGCCACGTGTCACTGAAAATATAAAAAAATAATAAAAAAAAAAATTTCGAACCGCCGGTTCCGGTTCGAAACCGGAACCTTACTCTCCTTTAGCCGGGCCGGTTCCGGTTCCATTTATCCGGGAACCGGAACCGGCGGTTCCGAACCGGAACCGGCCCGGGGCCATCACTAGATGGAAGTTCAATGCCGCTGGTGTTTTATTTTTCAAAAATTGAGATACATTATTAAATTGGGGTTCGAATAATTTTAAGAGTGAAATGTAATACACTGATAAATTATTGTTAGTCTTTTTAGTTGAGTTATATTATTAAAATAGAGATGATTATATTACTATTCTAAATCTCTCAGCATTTAAAAATGTGTGAGTATTGTTAAGTTACTAACACTTTTTTAGTAACTTTAGTTTTTTACGTCTATGTTTTGGGCCTTTTGGCATTCAGCAGTTCTATGTTCCACAACAATAATTGAGTTTTTTTAATATAAGAACTTGTTTTTAGAATGTATAAATAAGTAAAGAGGGCTATAAAATGAATATCCCTTGAATAAAACTTTAGGCAACTAATGTTTGAATGAACAAATAAATAAATTTAAAAATATGCATTAAATTAACAACTCAATTCATAACCAGCCAAGCCCAATCCATAAACTAGAGACGAAACTGAATTCCAATTAAAGCTGGAGCCCAAACTACAACGTGAAGCCTGATAATTAATCATTAATAAACAGGCCCACAACATATCATTATTTCCCAAGTTCAAGCCCACCCCCTTAATAGACCCATTATTTTTTTCCTGGTATTTTAGTTTAATTTTGCAATATATAAGTAGAGTTATTGTATTTAAGTAAACTGCATATTTTTTTTTAAATTTAATTACGAAATAATAGATATCTATAATCAGTACTAATATTATGAAAATCATATATCTCAATTGAGTAAAGTACACAACCAATCATATTTCAAAATTGTTAAATTAAACTGAAGCACGGAAGGACAAATCGAAAATAAAATTGTTAAAATGCGAAACATATCAAAGAAGTAATATAGGAATGGAGAGAAAAAAAAGAATTCACATAATATCACTTGAATCAGAGATATGTTCCATCTAATAATGAAATCACCTTACATGTGATAAAAAATTATTATTTGAATTTCTCTAAAATATTTGGGTCTATGTTAGAAATTATTGTTAGTAATTCATTCCTTATATGTTGTTTTACTAGTCAAACATCCAACTAGAACAATATATCTAGCTAAATTAGCTTTAAACTTGTAATGTCTTATACAAAAATTATTGAGTTGTAAAAAAGATAATTTGCAAACCTTAGGGGATTTGCTGGCGAAATTATCACCAAGAAATAGGCTTGTATGGGTTGTTGGCTAACACTCAGTTACCAGCAGAGCGAATATGGAGTAGCTGGCTGACACATCATCATCAGCTAGAGAATTACCAGCACAGAGCTTATCAGCAAGACATCACCAACAAGACGCTTCCTAACCAGTCAGAAGACACACTCAAGCCAAAACAAACAAGGACTTCTCAAGACCAGACTTTAAAAAATAAGAACTTAAAGTCTGATGCATTCAAAGGCTTATTCGTCCTAGGAGTCAATCAACAAATATTCCTCGGACTGGGTAAAAAAGTCATTATGACCGACGCAGTAAAAGTCCACTTACTCTGACATAAAGGATACTGCAAGTCAGAAAAATGAGACTTTGATGGGACACGTTCCTTTTTTCTCACAACAGCTCCAAACGAAAAGAGATTCAAACCTTCTAAGAAGCGTCTATAAATAAAGGTTGCAATCCACCTTGAGAAGGTTACCGATTGAACTTACAAAGCTTTTAACATCTATTAACTCTCTGTCGATTTCTCGAAAGCTACCATTTCCCTATTTTAAAACTTTCAGGATGATTCTATCAGCTTTTCGTATTCCTTCTTGAACACGAGGCTCTGTGCTTTTAACAAAAGCTAACTTTGTTTTCTTACTCCCTGAGTAAGAAAATATCTTGAAGTTGTCACTTCTCCTGTAGAAACTATCATGGGTGTA
This sequence comes from Plectranthus barbatus, assembly GCA_026898455.1. Classification (NCBI taxonomy): domain Eukaryota; kingdom Viridiplantae; phylum Streptophyta; class Magnoliopsida; order Lamiales; family Lamiaceae; genus Plectranthus; species Plectranthus barbatus. Next base: position 19,548 of record JAPKLW010003852.1, read on the forward strand.
TACCAACAACCGGCGTTCTTGAGAGGAACTCAAACTCTCACGTCCAGTTTGAAGGTCAATGTGATGTGCCCACGCTTCAAGCTTGAAGAAGTTCTTGATTGCAAAAGACTTGACGAGTGTGTTAGTGGACTGGTGGGCGTGGCAATCACCAGCTAGCAATAGATCATTGATATTTTCGTAATTGACAGTTTGGTGATTCCAGACTGCGCATCTGAAGAGAGGACGAGGATGATTTGGTCTGAACCTCTAATTTTGGTGTTATTTACTGCTTTCTTTAAGTTTCAACACTAGATTTAAAACTCAGCACATCAAGTGTTAGAGTATATTACTGAAATCGACTAAGTAATATATTCGACCAGCCAAACAACTCGTATTTTTAAACCAGAGCTGGTGCCAGAATCACTAGCTCAGAGGGCTCAACTCTGAATAACTTCCACCACATTTTAACCTAATTCTAATTTTGAGACCAAAAGTGTGTGAGTTTCAGTAAACTAGTATGAAATCTGCGCCATGCACGAAACTATTTTTTAACATATATTTGTAAATATTTATTTATCCACCTAATATATTTATATAAACATAGATTTGTAAATATTAATGTCTTAATTTAACATAAATCTTGCATTCAATCTAATGAAATTTTTAAATTTAAGTATATGTTAATATCTTAATTGATATTTTGAGTAGTAATTTTGAGTCGATTAATTTAAAATAATTTGTATGATTAATATATGCTTGATTGTATGTATCTTGTATGTTAAAATTAGTTTATGATAATGAATCAAATATATTATAAATTATTGGAATTTTTTAAATATATTAAAAAATTATACATATTTAAAATAAGGTAAATAGGGAATAATACCCTAAACAATTGACATTTTTTAGAAAATATGTCAATGTATTGTCGTCAATTAAAATACCCCAATTTTTACTTCCGTCTATGAATTATACCAAAAACGAGTTAACACTGTTAATTATTAATAATTCAACAATTATACGTCACTTGTCACCCCACGTGAAAAATCAAAACGGCTTGATTTTATCATCATGTTAAGAAGTATTGGCAAATTCTAACGTGAAGTTGGTTTTTTAACCACTTGTTCGAATAGTCGTGAAGAAAGAAACAATAAACAACGTCATTTTGATTTGCCACTTTAGATGCCAAGTAGCTTTTAATTGTTGAAACATGTTTTGGTTTGCCATGTGTGATACCAAGTAGTGTTTCTGAATCATCAATAATTAAAGGTGTTAACTTGTTTAGTGTAATTCATAAACGAAAGTGAAGATTTACGTTTTTTTAAAATAATGGTAATACATTATGTTATGTTCCCGAAAATATCAATAAATCATGGGGAAAACTATGAAAAATACCCTAAACTATTGGTTAACTATGAAAAATACCCTATTGTTTTTCCTTCCTTGAATTATACCCTAATGTTTCATTTTATCAATTAAAAATACCCTCAACTATAAAAAATACCCCAATGTTTTATTTATCATTGAATTATACCCTAATATTTAGGGATGTTTATCGGGCTAACTCATCGGATTTCGGGTCAATCCTATCGGGCTGCGGGTTAATCGATCTGAGTCAAATCGGGCTGAATTTTTTCGGGCTAAAAAATGTTGACCCTAACCCTAATCCGTCGGTTTTCGGGCTAGCCCGTCGGGCCAATGAATTTATTAATTATTTTTTATTTTTAATATCTTTTCACTCTTTTAATATTTTAAATAATAAAAAATAAATAAATTCTTATTTTTCTCTTATAAAAAATACAAAACACATAATTTAACTATTAAAATATAGTATTATTTTTAATTTTAGCAATATTTAAATATATTTTAAATTTGTAAACTTAAAATTTAATTAATATATATTATCTTAAATATCAAAAGTAAATTTTAGTACTATAGTTATGATAGATATATTAATAAAAAACTAACCGGGTTAATCGGGCCAACCCATCGGGTTTCGGGCTTCGGGTTATTTGGTCTCAGGCTATTCGGGCTAATTTTTTTTGGGCTAAAATATTTTGACCCTAACCCGTATTTTAGCTCGGGTTAATCGGGCCAACCCGCAGGTTTCAGGTTAAATTGACATCCCTGCTAATATTTGATTTGATGCTAAAATTTTTATGAATCATAAATTAAATAATATGTGACATTTCCATTTCTTTGGTATATATGTGGCATATAATACCGTTAGCGACATAGGGTATTTTTAATTGACAGAAGCAAACATTAGGGTATAATTCAATGATATGAGAAACTTTAGGATATATTTCATAGTAAAGGGTATTTTTAGTGGGCAAAATGAAACTTTAGGGTATAATTCAAGGAAAAGCAAACATTAGGGTATTTTTCATAGTTGACCAATACTATAGGGTATTTTTCATAGTTTTCCCTAAATCATGATATTATCCTCTATTTACACTTTAAAATATGTACCAAATTGTTAATTTGTGTCATGAGAAATATTTGACGTTGAAAATTCAACATGGCTTAATATATAAGACATTCAAGAGTCATAAAATTATACGTTAGTTTGCAAAATATAAAAATCTAATGTAAGCTTTCTTACATTCCTGCTGCCGAATTCTTGATGATTTCACAAATTCGGAATAAAACTAATAGTTTTATATATTTTTGAAATAAAATTGATAGTTTAATATATATTTTATTAATATATATAGTTTATAACATTATTAAGAAAATCATAATAATTTTTAATATGTTTTGTAGTTTACTCTAATTTTTTTCCTGACACATCGATAAATTAGAAAAATTATGATTATTGAAATATAGAATTAAAACTATGAATTTTATCCAATTGTATCGGTCAATTTTGAATTTTACTCCATCTTTTTTTTTTTTTGTTAGAGAATTATACACTAATATTTGATAATTAGAAAAATTCACCCAGCATTTTCACATTATTGAATTTTACCTTCATGTTTAATTTTATTAGTTAAAAAATAAATCTAAAATTTCAATTACTTAGTGTATTTTTAACTAATAAAAGTAAGGGAAGGTCTCAGGTTAGGCACGCCTAAACGGTTTAGGCAGATTTTATCCATTAACCCAACCCAAACACATCTAATATATCCTAATTGGGGATTAATAAACCCTATTTGGGATGGGTGAACCCATTTGAGTATGGATAAAACCCGCCTAATCCGTTTAGGCGTGCCTAACGCAAGTTTTTGGCTAAAAATAAATACTCCCTCCACCCTGGTCAAATAGTCCACTCTGACCGATAATTAATGTTTGTAAATAGTAGTGTAATTAATATTTTATTTATGAGTGTGAAAAATTTGTCATTTTAAGAAAGTGGATTAATATGATGAGACAGACAAAGTAGATTAATATGTCTGGACAGAGGGAATATGATATAAGATCAAAAGATTGGGATAAATTTTCCTAATTTATCAAATATTACATATAATTCCCTATTAAAAATAAATTGGGATAAAATTTAGAGTTGATCGATATATGGTGATAGAAGTCATAGTTTCTCCTATAGAATTATTAATTTCAATGGAACTAAATTTTATCATAAATTATGTTCGGATTTACTTTAATATATATATATAGTTATATTTTCGTGCCAAGTCCTACTATAAATATTACCTATAAATGACGTATTTTTTCTATTGGTGAGATTTTTTCTAAATATATCCATGATTTGTCTAATAAATCTAAACATTGAAATATATTTTCATTTAAAAAAAAAAAAAAAAACTCACCTATGCTCCTGCAGAGGCCTTTTATGGTGGTTTATCAGCTATAAGCAGTTTGGAAAGTAGCCAAAAAAAAAACTTAATTTAGAAACGATCAAACAAGAAATGGACAGTTCTACTATTTCAGTCATAACTAGAACCGGGTTCACGTTTCGGATTTCTAAGCAGAACACCATATCTAGATTATAATCATGTCTTCCTAGAAAATTCCTATCCAACTGCTAGCAACGTTTCAAAGACCTCTTCTTCCATGGTAAACTCACTATTTCCAAACTATAACTAATTGACTGCCCACTATTTCCATTTGCACCTCCTGAGTTCTTGACAGGCCGCCAATCGAAACGCCGCCGCGTTGGCTCTAACTCTGCTTTTCTTTTAGTTTGGGGGAATCACAGTACTGAATATATATTTTAATCTTAATATGAAAAAGCTAGCACTAATTAATTGTAAGTTTTTTTATCACCTACAGGTTTACAATCCTAATGATGAAATGATTGGAAGTGTTGGAATTAGTCTACGGAGCCCCTTACTCAAATTGGTTGGTGAATGCAAAAGAAACACACAGGCAAGCACGCATCAGTGTAAAATGTTCCACAACGGTACAAGATTTGGGAGTATACTACCATATAATAATGTAAGTCCTTTTTTTTTTTTGCAAGTTGATTTTGTAGGTAGAGATTTGGATAAATAGGGAGATGCGTAAAGATAGCTGCACACGAAAGAAAAACAGACAGAGAAAAAGCATATTATGGCCTATGGTTAGTGGTTACCTTGTTTGCAGTAGAATTTGTTGTCTTTGTCAGCTAGACAGGTAAGATTAGGGGAGAATGAAAACAAAACTGAAGGAGATTGAGGGATAGACGCGTTTAAGAAACCATTGAAGCATTTGCGGTTAGTCAAAGTATAATGAAGCTCAAGGTCTCGAACTAAAAACTTATTTTCTGATATCTTCCCCAGAAGTATTAACATAGATGACTCCCGCGTAGTTCCTGCGAAAAATCTTGGATAGTCAAATGATGAATTACAGTCACTAATGGGGAACAATCCGCAGTCGGGATAGTTAACGTCGGTGAATGGAAATTCTAAGGTAAAGTTTCGACAAGGGTAGTATGGTAAGCATTTGGAGTAAGAAGGAATGATGATACAAGAAAGAACGAAAGAGTAGAAAATGAGTTGCATTTTGCAATTATCAGCTTCTCTAGTTGTTTATCTCGGCTTCTAACATTAAACAATATTAAGATTTTTGTTTGCACCCGTCCTACACGCAAGTTAACTTGGGAAATATTTTTCTACAATCCTTGTAGTAATTATCAATCCCCTCATAATATGAACCACATTTAATCGGTTCTATGTTTTTCTAAAACATGTGATGTGCATGTTAACTGTTACGTAGATCGATGATATACTATTCTTGTATTTGATCCCCACTACCTGTACGTCTTGACTTAAAAGGAATTGTCTTCCTAGATAAACTTCAACATGGGAGAATTATCAATTATACATATTGTACGTCAACTATAAAAAGTATTTTAATATATTTTTCTGTCAATGAATTATTGTATAATGTTTTATTTTGTTAATTTCAAATATATTTCGCTAAAAAAAATACTATAATGTTTCTTTTGTAACTAAATTATATTCTAATATTGATTCTGTCAATTAAGAATATCACCATCGCCAATGGTGTAAAAATTCTTCTTCTGAATCATACATTAATTTTAATTTAATATATGCCCACATATATAAAAAAAAAAAGAGAAAATATCATGTATGATTTAATGGATGACTTATTAAAATCTTAACACCATTAGCAATTGAGGATATTTTTAATTGATAGAATCAAACTTTAAGTATAATTCAGCGACATGAGAAACATTGAAATATTTTTCATTATGTTGGGATTGACAAATCCAATTGTCCCACATTGGAGAAATATGAAAGTAGTTTGAGTAAGATATGGCGTATATCTTGTTTTCTTGTTGGACAAGATTTATCCTTATCAGTATAGGATTTGGATAGGAATAAATCTATTAGAGATAGATTTAGATTTAGATAAATCTTACCATATATATCTAGATTTATATTCCCTATGGATCTAGGAATATGTCCTTATAAATACTCCTACTTCCCACCATTGTAAACTGACCCAAACACAATGTAGTTGCTAGGACAGACTAGTAGTCTAGACTCTAGAGGGAGAGTAGGGTTTGTATTCCCTGATAACTCTGTAACCCTGTAATTTTGTTCTTCATCTTGAAATAATATATGTTGCCTCTGTAGGCTTGGAGAGTGGACATAGAGCTTATGCTCGAACCACTATAAATTATTGTGTTCTTTATTTTCTGTTAGTTATTTGTGTCTGCAATCGCTTCAATTCGCAACAAATTGGTGCGGTGAACGTGGAACGAACACGTGGTCAAAGTCATTGCAGTAGGTTCAGCCAATATTTAAGGTGGAGAATTTCACATGATCGAACGACTTCGATTTATGGAGGATGAAGATACGAGCGGGTGTTGTGCAGCAAGGCTTGGCAAATACCTTGAAGGAGGAGGTTGTGTTGACTAACAAGATGATGGAACAACAGAAGAACGATGCACTGGAGAGAGCTCGTAGTGCTCGGATATTAAGCCAGGGAGACACGGTGTTGCGAAAGGTGTGGAAAGAACAATCAGCAATTGGAGTTTTGGGCCCAATCTTGAATTGGATACTGAATTCAGGTTGTACATCTCACACGAGTAGTGATATGGTGTGGGGGAGGCGAGATGGCTCGCAGCCTACAAAGAACCAAGTTCGATAGAGCAAGGCTCTTGTGGTTTGCTGGTGGAGACCAGTTTCGATAGAGCAGGGCTCTCGAGGATCGTTGGAGCGAAGAACCAAGTTCCATAGAGCAGGGCTCTCGAGGTTTACTGGTGTAGATCAGATTCGATAGAGCAGGGCTCTCAAGCTTCGTTGGAGCAACGTTAGCATGTTTAAGGAATAGTTAGAAAGAGTCTATTATTCGAAGGGGCTGGGACAAGCGTGAAGCTCGCAATCAAAGGGACTAGTACGAGTTCAAAGCCTCACAGTCAAAGGGATTGGTACGAGTTCGAAGTTTGCAGTTAGAGGCACTGGTTCGAGTTCGAAGCTCGCAATCAAAGGGACAGGTTCGAAGCTCGCAATCAAAGGGATTAGTACGAGTTGCTCGCAGTCAAAGGGACTGGCACGAGTTGCTTGCAGTCACACGAGGAGGTGCTAGAGTTGAGGTGATATTGAGAATAAGGTGAAGAATTGATGGTGTGGACTATGAGGAATGTGGGAATCCCTCAATTCGAGTAGGATTGTCTCCGGGTGCCTTGTGTTGAAAGTTTCTTGATATTGTAGGGGATCAGGCGGCATGTCCTGTGGATTAACAGCGGTGCAAGATGAGTTGAGACTGATCAAGGCTCGAGGGGAAAAAGCCCTCAACAAAACTCGATACAATGGATGTCTTGCGTCGAAATCTTCCTGACAATGGTGGTTAGGCGGCGAGTCCCGTCAGTTGACGGCGGTGCAAGATGAATTATGATCGAGGGAAAGGACACGAGATTGTGGTCCTTGGGTTTGAGGGGAGGATTGTTGGGATTGACAAACTCAATTGTCCCACATTGGAGAAATATGAAAGTAGTTTGAGTAAGATATGGAAAGATATGGTGTATATCTTGTTTCCTTGTTGGACAAGATTTATCCTTATCAGTATAGAATTTGGATAGGAATAAATCTATTAGAGATAAATTTAGATTTAGATATATCTTACCATATCAAGATTTATATTCCTTATGGATCTAGGAATATGTCCTTAAAAATACTTCTACTTCCCACCATTGTAAACTGGCCCAAACACAATGTAGTTGATAGAATAGACGAGTAGTCTAGAGGGAGAGTAGGGTTTGTATTCCCTGATAACCCTGTAACCCTGTAATTTTATTCTTCACCTTGAAATAATATATATCACATGTGTAGGCTTGAAGAGTGGATATAGAGCTTATGCTCGAACCACTATAAACTATTGTGTTCTTTATTTTCTAGTTAGTTATTTGTGTCTGCAATCGCTTCAATTCACAACACATAACGTAGGGTATTTTTAGTTGACATAGTGAAATATTAGAGTATAATTTAGTGACAAAGAAACATTATAATATTTTTATGGTTGTCCAATACATTAAGGGCGAGCATGACTCAAGCCGGCTCGAGAGGTACTCGGGATCGACTCAAAAAAATTTGAAATTGACTCGACACTAATCGAGCTCGAGCTCGAGCTAGAACTTAATTCGATAAGCTTGCGAGCTTTATCGGGCTAGAGCTTAAATCGACCATGAGTCGAGCTTGGGTTCAAACAAAAATAGAAATTTCATAATATGATCAATTAATTGTCCGACCAAGAAGTAATTGAGTATAGGGAATTCAATATGATATTTTTATGAGATTGATTAATTTGTGTTCTTGTGACCAAGAGAAGATAGTCACTTTTTAATAATTTAAGTTATACTTTCACACCAATGAATATATAGCACTTTTATCTCACTTATTACAATATTAAAATTGGTAAATAACCAATTTAGTTGTGTGCATGTTATTGAAAAAAGAATTACATTAATTTTTAACTAATTCATATCCCTTAAAAATAGGAATTTATTTTAAATGTGCATTCCATGCTTTTGATACATTCATTAAAAAATCTTTATTTAAATATTAGAAGTATCGTAATCAAAGAGAGTTAAATATAACATGCATTTTAGAAAAGTTATACATTTTATTGGCTAAAACTTATAATTAACACAATTATAAAAATTGAGTTTAAATAAATTAACAAATTAAAAATAATTTATTTTAAATATTATATTTTCGTGTAACAGGTGAAATAATACTAGTATATATATAAATTTTAAAAAAAATGACCTATGGTCGGCGCCGCCCTGGAGTAAAATTGAGAGAGTATTACATCACTAAAATATAGGTAATTTTCTTTTCATTTCACTCTAAGACTATGTTTATCAGCAACCAGCCCAACCAGCCAACCACTGATAAGCTCGTATTTTGCCTCACTTATCACGTTGTTTTCTTATTGTTTTATTGCATTTATTTGAGTTTTTAGTTAATAATCGAGCATGAAGTGTTTATAGGGGATATTATGCTTGTCATGGTAATATTTTGCAGGTTTTAGGCCAAATTCAATGAAAACCCGTACCGAAAGCAGCAGATGTTCAAAGGAACAGTCACGACTTCTTCCACAGATGGAATCTGAGCTAATGGAGCACATGGATGCAAAGATCTTTGAGTTAGCTTTCCAACGCAACTGGAATCGGGTCAATCGGAGTTCGGGAGCAAAAGTTATGGCCAAAACCGTGAGACTGCGCAGAGGAATGTTTCTGTGTCGAGCGACAGAATTTGTGTCGACCGAAATGAAATCCTGTCGACCGACAGGAACTGTGTCGAGCGACACGCGCACCGGAAAGGCAGTTTTTGGCCCAGTTTGGAGATTTTTCCTTCCCAAATCATTACCTTTTGAAGATATACTTTCTCCCCCTATAAATATGACTTATTAAGCTCGAAAATGAGGTCTTCTTATTCAGTTTTTCAGCACTCCTTTATTTTATTTTCAGCATTAAACTCTTTAATTTCTAGTACTCTTTATTTTATTGTTGCAATTGGATTCAAGTACTTCAAGGTTCCTATTGTTTTAATGATTCAAGTAAGTTTCTTTACATCTTTTGCAATGTTTGTTTCAATTATGTTAGGCTAGAACCCTTAACAGGTTCTAGGGTTTTCTCCATCCTTTTCAGTATGTGTTAATTCAATTAAATCCAACCCTTAATTAATTGGTTCAAATTCTATGGTTTTGATTTTTAAAATCTATTTTCAATTGAAGGATCGAGAGATGAAAATTGAATTAGGTTTATAGTTATTAATTTGAGACCGAGAGGAGATAATTAATAATAGGAAAATAGAATTTTGATACAACTGTTTTCTGTCTCAAAAAGAAGAATTAGTTGTAGGGTTTTCAAATCTGTATCTTTATTGAGATTGACTAGTTTGTGTTCTTGAGACCGAGAGGTAAAATTCACTTTCTAGTAATCTAGGTTTTAATTGCCCAACAAAGGAATTAATTCCAATTTAACAGATTTCCCACCTTAATGATTATTTTGGGTTTGGATTGATTGTTTATACATGTTGGATTGGATTGGTTGATTTCCCTAGAATCTGTGCTTTTTATTATTGAATTTTATTCCCAAGTTAATTTCTATTTTGAAAAACAAAACCCTCTTCTAAAAATTGGTTCACTCAAACAGCGAATAGATAAACTGTGTCCAGTACATGAGATGATGTCGTTGTACTATCCCTGTGGGTTCGACTAGCCTTCGGGTTATTATAAATTTATTTGCTTAACCGCTTTACTGCGGTTTATCAAATTGGCGTCGTTGCCGGGGATAGTCAGATTTTGTCTTGTTATTGGATTGTTTTGATATTTTCTGGATTGAGTTTTTATTTCTGTTCGCGTGCGTGTGTGTGAAATTTTTGTTTCTGTTTCGATCGACAGAGCTTCTGTCGATCGACGCAGAGGCAGCATCCGTGTCGATCGACAGCCTCCCTGTCGGTCGACACAGAGTCTGATTCTCGATTTTTCTGTTTTCTCTTCAGGTGCATGAACACAAGAGCTCGGGGGAAGAATCTTGAAGCCTTTGATTCAGAAATTGAAGCTACCTGTAGGAGAAACAAAAGCAAAGGAAAGAGCAAGGAAAAAGAGCCTGAGATGGAGCAACCACCAGAAGCACCATTCCAAAACATGACTCCCGAGGAGCAGAGACAGTTCATGAATGAGGTCCGACAACTCAGGGATCAACTTCAAGTAGCACAAGCAGTTCAAGCAGAGCAGGCTGCCAGACTGGCAGCCCTGGCCAATGAAGGAAACCATGAAAGGAGAATTGTGGTGCCTCAAAGATCCATTCTTGATCGCTTCCTGCCACAGAGAGAGGAGCCGGGATTCCAAGTTGGCATTGATGCCAACAACTTCGAGCTGAAGACAGGCCTAATTCAGATGGTCCAGCAGAACCAGTATGCAGGGAAGGCCATTGAGGATCCATACGGCCACCTCAGTCAGTTCATCGAGGTGTGCGACACAATCAAGCAGAACGGAGTGCCCCAAGACACCATCCGGATGCGGTTGTTTTCTTTTTCTCTCAGGGATGAGGCCCGGTCTTGGTTTGCTGGTTTGGACAAGAGCAGAATTGCCACATGGGCACAACTCCGAGCAGAGTTCCTCACCAACTTCTTCCCACCCAGTGTCATCATGAAGAGGAAGTCTGACATCACTCACTTCAGCCAGAAGTACAATGAGACCCTCTATGAAGCTTGGAAGAGATACAAAGAGCTGTTGAGGATGTGCCCCGGCCATGGGATTGATCTTGAGATGCAGGTATGCCATTTTTATGAAGGATTAACCCCTCACTTAAAAGAATTGGTTGATGCTTCAGCTGGAGGACTTCTCATGAAGAAAAGTGGAGAAGAGGGGATGCAACTTCTTGCAGACATGGCCCTCAACAGCCATCAATGGCCTACTGAAAGGCAGAAAGCAGTCAAAGCAGTGACCACTACTCCGGAAGTTGATGTGGTGGCAGAAGTAAAGAAGCTCCGAGAAGAGTTCAAGGAAATTGGAGGCTGGTAGAGCTTCGGTAGCAGCTGTTTCGAATCCCAACTCGGCTATTGTTCCCATTGAGGCCGACTACATCTACCAAGGAAGCAGTTCGAGCACCTCCAATACCGCTGAAGTGAACTATGCCAATGGAGGTTACAACAACAACAACTACCGAGCCAACAATCAAGGGTATGGTTACAGTGCTAAGAACCATCCTGGTTTTTCTTATTCTAACCCTTATGCAGCTGAGAATCCTCCACCGGGATTCAGTGTTGGAGCCGGGGGAGAGATTGTGGAGAAGAAGAAGTCTGTACTGGAGGAGACGCTTGAAAAGTTCATCAAAAGCTCCGACAATAGGTTTGGCAAGGTGGAAACTGAGGTGAAGAACATGTCCACTCACATGCAACATATGACGAAGCACCTTCAGATGCTCGATGCACAGTTCAGTCAGATTTCCACTGCTATGAGCAATCAACACAAGCCAGGCCAGCTCCCCAGCACCACAGAAGTCAATCCTGAGAAGGCCAAACAGGTCAATGCCATTTCCTTGAGGTCCGGTACGAGGTACGAGGGTCCTAGCATGTCCAAGGATGACTTTGGAGCTGAAGAAAAGGAATTTCCCTCAGAAGGTACCTCTGTTTCGATCGACACAGACCCTGTGTCGATTTACACAGAGGTTGGACAGAGCAGCAGAGGTCGACAAGGAAGCAAAGCGACCGACAGGGGGGATCCAGCCGTGTCGATTGACACCCCCCCTGTCGATCGACAGGCAGGACAGAAGGAGACAGTCGACAGGCAGGCTGCACAGGATCCACATGGAGCTGAAAATTCAAAGAAGAAGGGTAATCCAACTCCTCCAATGCCCTTTCCCCAGAGATTTGCAAAGAAGAAGGAAGACTCAAAGTTTGCTCGATTTGTGGAGAATCTCAAGAAGGTCAACATCAACATTCCTTTGATCGAGGCTCTCCGCGAGATTCCCGGCTACATGAAGTTTTTGAGGAAGCTAATGACAGAGAAAAAGCCGGTAATCGAAGATCAAACTATTTCAATTCATGAACAATGTAGTCTTCTCTTGCAGAAACAGGTTCCAACAAAGAGGTCCGATCCGGGATGCTTCTCTATTCCGGTCGAGATTGGGGGAAAGGAGTTTAGGGATGTCCTCTGCGACATAGGAGCCAGTATCAACTTGATGCCATACTCAGTCTTCCAAAAGCTGCAGATAGGCGAAATGAGGTCAACCTCAATCACTCTTCAGATGGCCGATCGCTCAATTTCTTGACCAAGGGGAGTTGTGGAAGATGTTTTAATTCGTGTTGGTCATTTAATTTTTCCTGCTGATTTTGTTGTTTTGGATATGAAGGAACAGCATGGAATGCCGATGATCCTTGGAAGAGAGTTCTTGAGAACAAGTGGAGCCTTGATAGACTGCCGAGATGGGGAGATAACACTCCGAGGGAATGATGAGACGATCACCTTTGTGATCGACAAGAGTTTGAAGGAAGCTGCTTGCAATAACATCTCCACCACCATTGAGAAAGATGAAGAAGCCGCCGAGATCGAATGGGAGCGCGAAAACGGGATGGCAAAATTGCCAATTACACCATCCTCTTCCGAGCTCACCACTGTTATTCGTGATCGGATGGTCTACATGATCGATGCAAGGGGGCGGCGAGTCTGGACCCGACCTCCTTGGTGAAGGATCCCTATCGTCGAGCCACAACAATAACTAAGGCACTGCATGGGAGGTAACCCATTGTTTACTTGCTTTATTTCAATTGTTTCTCTAATTTTCGTGCGTTGTGTTTGTAAAAAAAAAAAAAATCGGAGCTCTGTTTCGATCGACACACAGGGTGTCGATCGACATGGAGGTGATCGACGGAGCACACTTCGACCCACCATGGATCGACAAGAAGGCTCTGTGTCGATCGACAGGCCCTCTGTCGATCGACACAGAGTGCTAGCAGCAGCAGTTTTCGTCTTTCGCGTTCTGCAGCCTCCGAGAGATAAAAAGTTGGTGTCTGAGTCCAACATCGAGGTACTGTTTCACTCCTAGTCTGACTTTCAAACTTATTCTCTGGGTCAATCGAATAAGTTTGGGGGGAGGAGGACTTGGAGTTGAAACTATTTCTTCCTTTTTATTTAATGCTTTCAGTGTGTTTAAATTTCTTCCCAGTAAAAAAATAAAAAAAAAAAGTTATTGCATTTTTTTGGAATAAAATTGTGATTTTGTGAGAAGATTTGCGTAGCTATGAGATAACCCTAGCAAGAATGCAAGATTAGAAATTGATTGACTTGATTATGCATTGATTGTGATAGTGGTTGAGTATGCCTATGAATGTAGAATACAGCATGACTACTTGTTTTTAAACTTACAAAGGCATGATGTTTGATGATGATCTGATGTTTATTATGGAAGAATTGTTGTCCCAAGTGTGAGAATTGAGCCTTAATTTTGTTTGTGAGTGTGTCTGCATTATTGAGTATCTCTAGAATTTGCTTTGTTTCTTTTTCAAGACTGCTAAGTGTGCACAGGTTTAGGAAATGATTTTAGGCCATCTTTGTTAGCCTATTTATCCCATACACTGTCCTAATTGAACATTTATCCTAGTCAGCCTTTTTGAACCTATGAATTTTCTTTCTTTGTCTATGAGTTGGAAAAGGATAGGGGAATCAACTCTTGTCTACGAGAGTGGGTTGGGATTTGTTTGAAAAAAGATAAGACATTATTAGAAGGGTGAAAACAATAGAAAGGTTGGGCTCTAGAAAAAATATAGAAAAAAAAAATGTGTGTTGCTAGTCCTTATAAGCTCAAATGTATAATCAAAATTGTTTAGAGCATAAAAGGATGTGTGGAAAAGAAAAAGGAAAAAAAATAATAAAAGAGCCTTGTTTGATGTTGAATATCATAGGAGATGGGTGGATATTATTAGATAGTGGTTGAATTTATTGAGAGTAGCTAACTCAATTATTTAGTCACTTGGCCATATATTTCCCTACCTTTCACTAAAAAGCCTACATTACAACCTTGAATAAAGTCCTTTCTGATCTTAGACTTGTGTACACATGTTTGCAGTGGAGATTTAGAATATTTGCAAGCCTATGGTAGAACTTGATTTGCATGACTTGTGTGATCTCATATTATCCTAAACACTTGAGTGAATGAGTGAAAACACTTCCCTTGTGAGTCTTCTATGGTTTACAGATTTTCTGATTCTTACAAAGTGTTGATGTTTTGTGGATTTACGAGTTTGATTGTGATGAATCTT
>JAPKLW010003853.1:0-34181 GCA_026898455.1 Plectranthus barbatus
TAAAAAAATATAATTTATTTGACAATTGAGGATTATGTAATTAATTCTGGTTTATAAAGATTACAATAATTAATACAAATTTCTTAATCTTTTGTAATTTGAAACTATAGCAATATTAAATTCCATTTAAAGATAGTTATTTTTTATAAATTTTTGTAATTTTTGAATAACTATTTAATATATATATATATATATATATATTATAATTTATTTTATGTTAAAAAGCTAGTGGCACCCCATGTATACATTATACATATTTGAAGAAAGAATAAAATGGTCACTCTTGTTTGGCAGATGAACGAAAGTCACGCCTTTTCCCCATTTTTAAATTAGTTTTTTCGATTAAACTTTTGTCTTTTCTCTTTTGTGGTGACCAATCGCATGCGATCACCAGTGTATATGTTTTTAGGTTATCGTAATTTTGAGAATTAGTAATCCTAAAAATTTTTAAAATTTTTTTTTAAAAAATCCTCAATTTCAAACCAATGTCACCCATCAATCACTGTAAGCCGTAATTGGAAAACACAAAATTAAGTGAAAGTGAAATAAAAACACTTTTAATGGTGAAGTTGTGTATATTGAACTCGTAATAATTCATTATTAAGAGAACGTGTAACCACACTATTTCATAATCAGGAACAAATGAGAAGCCGATAAAGCTATGAGTAAATCCAAGTATGTGAAAAAAAAAAAAAATCCCCCAATATCTTCATTAATACTTATATAAGAAATACTCCTTCCGTCCCATTTATTTGGTCCTGTTTTAATTTGCACGAATGTCAAAACTCATTTATGAATACATTAAATATTTGAATAAATTTTCTGAATTATTCATATTTCATAATAATTATTAATAATAAACATTATTATTATTTTTTTTTTTAATAAGTCTACATTAATCTCAAACTCACACACACACTCACATACCAGATATGCCCCTGAGAGCTCGAACCTGTGATTTTTCAGTCACAGGAAATGTGTTTTAACCACTACACCCCGAGCGAAGAGAAGTAAACATTACTATTACTATTGAGTAGTGTTATAAACACAATACGATGCTTGTGTGAGAGAGGGGAGTTTTAACGAATTTAAGAAATAGAGATTATTGCAACGTGCGGGGCAACAAATTAATGTACTAAAAAAAGGTTGAAAAGCATGAAAGCCATAATAATAGAGAATAATAATGACGGTCGGGTGTAGAATTTGGTGCAGACCTAAATGTCTTGGTGTCTCCCATAATCATGCCTCCACACTTAATTATTGTACCCTTCAAACGTGACACTCTTCCTAATTATTCTCCATCATTTTCCGCATCAGGTTTTTCTTTATGATTATTACTGATTCGCCATCATATATAGTTAATGAGCGTTTGCCGTAAAATTTTTATTAATTGAGTGGGGATGGTATGAATAAACTCATTTTGCTAAAATAAGATATATTTCAAGGCTATACAAGTTTGAGACTGTATAGCTCGAGGAAAGCTTAATTAAAATGATTTAATTGTGTTACTTATATTAAGAAAATGCACTATCGTTTCTAGTACTCATTTTAAGAAAATATTAAAGTTAAATGTGCTTCACTTGGAGTAGGACTATGATGAATGATCGTGGTAAGTTTCACATGCTACGTTCGTGTGAGTGAGGACAAATGAAAAGAATTGCATCGGTTTGTGAAGTCGATTATCACTCTGGAAGCTACGATCAAGCCATTGGTGAAGAACATGACTGGTCTAGGATAAGCTCGGGTTAAATCTTTGGTGGATAATGTGGTTGACCTCAGGTGAGCTCATTCAAGCCCTAGAATCGAGGGTTTCATAACCCCTCCATTACGAGAACATAATCTGAGCATTAAAAACCACAAAGATCAAGTGAGTAACTCCCATAACCATTTCGGAAAGTATGGAAGTTATTGGAGCATGCATTCCAAAGTGGACTAGGGTCTCTCCGAAGTATCCAATTGGGTTAGACCTTTTGCCGACTTTAGTCTTTAGCTTTAAAGATGGGTTTCCTTAATTTAATATTGATTGTGATTAGATAGATTATTGTAAGCCATACTAAAAAAGTTTGAGAATTTTAAGTTATATACTATGTGTCATACATTGGATCATTCTAAATTGAGTTGATCAGACTACATTTTAAGTTTTACTCCTCTGATCTTATATCTGACCGTGTTTGATCATGTTTGGTTCGTAAAACGTGTTGGACATATGAATCTTTACTTAGTTCATTTCACATGATATACACCAACAATTTTAGAAAGTTATTGGATTATAAAATAGGAGCAGAAATCAAAACAGAGCAGGGAAAATAAAGCAAGTAAAGGACAAATAATTTTTATAATGGTTCGGAGCCTAATGTCCTACTTCTATTCTTGAACACGCAAGTTGGAAATCGCTAGAGCTCGTTATAGAGTGATGTAGCACGATCTATCGCAGTCGTGGGCAGCTCTTCCATCCATCGACGGTATGCGGTCTCACCTAGTCCACCACGAACTCGCTCTCTTCAACTTGATGTGCGAACACATCGCTCAGCCACCGGCTGAAAAGGGGTTGGATGTTTGGGTTTTACCTAGAACGTAGAGGATTGGTTGGTTGCGTGGTATTCCACCGGAGTTTATCAATGAGTGAGAAACTCAACTCAAATTCTTACTTAGAAAGTAAGGACTCCGGAAGTAGATCTAGCAAGATGCTAAGAGGCTCGTGTAAGAGATACACGGGAAGTTATGAAAGCTTTAAGGGCCTTAAGCTTGAGAACTTAGAATTCATAACTTCAATGGAGATGGAGATTACAAAATTGATGGTAGCTTATAGTCATGTCTATTTTGTCCGGTTGCATTAGTAACCTTCTCCCTGTGTGCCTTGGTTTCAATTTATGGGCGCGGACCTTGAGGAGATAGAGATCTAACTGTTTGGGACAAATTTAAATTCGACCAATGAGAAGTTCTGACGCAATTCACTTTCTACGCTGCAGTACCGTACGGAGCACTACGGTAGGTAGACTTTTCTACCTTGTGTTAGAATGACTCTTTCCCAGTCTTGAGAATCCAAATATGGTAGATTCTCAAGCAACTTGTATTTGTCTATGAGTGATGCAGACTTATAGAAACCACCGTCTTCAAGTAAGTTTATTAGAAGCTTATGGCTGACACATTGTCTTTGTTTGGTCTCACCACTTTCCTTCTTCTCTGAACTTAGGAAACTAGTTGCTGATCTTCACTGCAGGCAACTTGTCAATTTCCAAGCACTTTAGCAGTTAAAGTCACCGCTGGCTACGAGACTCAAACTTGAGATATCTAACTCCTATTAGAACTCAATAATCTTATGCAGGACATTACAAGTTTTTTAGCTAAGCTCACATCTAGAGACTTGTCAATTCTACACACTTTAACTGATAAACTAATTAATTTGACATACTAAAAATATATAAAAAAAAGGAGGATTAGAAAGTAATTTCCAACAACCTTGCTCAATTGACAATTCTCTTAATAAATTCATAGATGAGGTGATTTGATCTTTTGCATTATATATAAACTGTTACATAGATTTAAGGTGATAATTTGCCTGCATCACATTCTTATTATATGGATCCACTAATTATCCCGTTACTAAAATCATTAGTCATTCGATTAATTAATGAAAACTCTTATTTTTATTCAAATTTGGGTCCAAACATAAATACGAGCACGAGTCTAACACAATTTTGTTTGAAAATGTGTAGGCAAGTTACTTGAATCTTGATTGCAGTGGAAATTGTTAATTGAACTAGTCAACCTTATTTATGAGCTATTTCAGCGGATTTGTTAAATAAATTGCTTCAAAAGTATAAAACTTCATATTGTAGAATTTATATTTTTATACTTTAATTAATAATAAGCGTAATAGCATTTGATTAGCTTTTTTATAGTAAAAATAATGAAGTTGAACAATATTTTTAATAAAAGATAAGATATATATCATAAATTTGTATTAAAAACTTAGGTCAAACTTAATTAAATTCATAAAGTTTAAAATATTGAATTATAAATGTACTATTTCATGAATTAAAATTAAATAAAAATAGCATTGAGCATTGGATTTGCAATTCAAATTAAATGCGGGAAGCCCAGAGACAGGTAGTAGCATTGAAAAAGAGAGAGATTCTGTATGTTTCCTACATTGGATTCTTTCCCTATGTAGCCTTTACCACATCGCCTATTAACCACTTCCGCATTAAATCACCTTTCCTAGATCAAATTTAATTTATTTTATTATTAAGTTGGATGTTTTATTAAATATTTTGAAGTTTATGAGTATATAGATAAAAATATAAAGTTTTTATTATTTCAAAAAAATTATTTATTCTAAAAATAATATTATATTTATATTCAAATTTAATTTTTTTCTTATAACTACAATATCATACTTTTACTCTAAAAATATAATTATATTAAATTATAAATTTTATGATTTTATATTAATTTTAGTTAGCAAATTTGTTAACGAAACGAGTAGAGTTTTATAAAACTCAAGTTTAATCATTCAATATACGATATCAAACGAGTTCGAACATGCTTTAATCGAATTGAGATGTGAATAATGTTTATACAGTGGCGTAATAAATTTTTTCTTTTTTAAATTTATATATTTTTATTATTATTTATAATATTTTTATATAATATTTATACATAATGTATCCCCAATTTAATATATTTATATATTGTACTCCCAATTTCAAATTTTTGGATACGCCATTACCTACATTTCTACACAGGAAAAAAATTATTCAATCTCTTTTTTAGTAGCAGTGATAGGTAGAGGAAAACATTATCTACATAGACTAGTTTTCATTTACAGATTTTACACAAAACGCTACAGCTTTACCACTCAGACAGAAAAGTTTTACTGCCTTGAACACCGTGAAAGTAATTTGAATTATTTTTTACTGATTGCAAGAGAGGGACATGGCAAAAACTAAATAGTACAAAAAAAATAAACATATATTCATTTTTCATATTTCAAACAATATTATATTAAATAATTTATATATGTCCACAGATATTAGAGCCCTCGCAAGCACAAAAAAAAAAAAAACAGAAGGCATTGATTTTGACTAGGGGGAATACAAAATCTGCGTGCGAGTAACTCATTCGGAAAGCTTAGTTTTGAAGCGGTAGAGCAGCAACTTCTTCTTCGATGTGGGATTGTCGAAAGTGAGAAGCACTTTCCCTTTCTCGCAAACCTTGTAGGTGCTGCACATAACCTGCTCTTCATTTGATCCAATTTTCCTATTTTTCTGAATGATTATGGTGTACCCATCTTCAGCGCTGGGAACAAACTCAGCCCCGTAGCTCACCTCCCACCCCACCACTCTTGCCTCCCAACTCACCACACACCCCTGCAAATGGAGATATACATACATTTGAATATAAATATATATACATGTAATGTAATACAGTAATAAGACAAGACAGCAGCAGCTAATTAAAGCAAAACATATTTTTTCACAGAAGAAAGTAGGTCACAAGATTGTCAGTTTCAAACAGTCAAACTGATAGCAGACAAAAGAGTGTGCAAGGAAACAAGACTGCTATATTTTTATCATACAGAGCAGAGGGAATCCAATCAACTCATTCCCTTCTTTCCATGACTTTCAAATTAGTCAATATACAATTTTTGAGAATTTTGTAAATTGATTCTCACCTGATTAACAGGAAACTCAACAATGTGCTTGGATGAAGGTCTCACAATGATCTCAGAGACACTGTCAGAGACCCCAAAATCTCCATCTTTACCCAGTCCACCATATTGTGCTGGAGTTTGCTCAGCAGAAATGTATCTGCTCACACAAATTCAAGAAACCTAATTAGTAAGCCATACACCAACATTCTATTTCATTTTTTAATAAATGATGTTACAAAACACTAACTTGAAAAGGGTCTCAGTAGATTTGGAAGGGCCAGCAACCACAAACTTGTTCTTGGTCCTCTGAGTCAGAAATGGACTGATCATCTTGTTCAAAGCCAAATACCACCATGGAACATTGATAAAAATCTAATACAGAAAATCCAACCACATTAACAAAATAAAACTCCCAAATCAAACACAAGAAATATTAAAATTTACCTGTTTGGCAACAAACTCAGGATAGTTATCTTGAAACAGCTGAAGAGCTTGATTGGTAGCTTGCCTCAGCTCCCACCTATATGGGCCAGGGGAATTCTTGAGATCATTAACTTGAACAATGGTGGAAATCCCACCTGGCCTGAAATCCAACTTCCGAATGCTCTTCTCCATGAATCGAACCCTCCACCTCAGAAACCTCTGCCTCCTCTCCTCATCGGAAAACGTCTTCTCATAAAGCTCGCCTTTGCCGAACTCGCCGTAGACATTGTAGCATACGGGGTGGCCTTGCTTGCTGTGGCCGTGCATGAAAACCGCTCTGTCCAATTCGCCGTCGAATTCTTCATCCACGAGCTCCTCGATCCCGAACTCCTCCCTCCATTTCAGAGTGTCGTCGAGCATGGCGAACGCATCCTTCGCTCTCAAATCGCGGGCGCGCAGGAACTTCAGCAGAATCACGTCGCTCCGCTCGTCTTCCAGAAGCTTCACGCCCCAGATGGACGCCTGCGCCGGCGGTTTGGCGCATCCGTCTGAGGGGTTGGAGTGGACGCAGGAAATGATGGTTTCTTCGATGGCTTCCAGAGTCTTGGAGCCGTCGTCCTCGAGCAACGCCGTGGCGATAGTCTGCCGCGAAGGGTGGCTATGCTGCCCCGTCGCCGCCGCGGCGTCCGCGTGGGGCTCCTGGGTTGCCTTCTGGTTTTGCTGTTGTTTGGAGATGGCGAGTTGGTGGTGGTCGAGAGCGTGTTGGAGGAGTTGCTTCAGTTCTTGCAGGGCTTTCTTCTCGAGATGAGAGAGTGCGGCGTCGTGTTCCGCCTCCGCCGGAGACGAAGAGAGGGGTGGTTTGTCGTCGGCGTTGAGTGGCTCTTTGGGAGTCTCCGGCGGCATTAGGTCGTCGGGCTCCGGCACGAGAAGGGAGGCGTTGGGGGCTTGCTCTTCAGCTTCAGGAATGTCGCTAACAACCAAGACTACTTCTTCTTGAGGCAGTTTTTCGACTTGCTCAGCCATAGTTGCTTTTGTTGAGAGTGAAGAGAGAAAATGTGCGTGTGATTGTGAAAGAGAGATTGGCAGAGATATATAATGGGGGTGAGGGAGTGGGGGGAGGCGGTTTTAGAGAGAGTGGGGGAGATGAGAGTTGAGGGAGAGAGAGAGAGAGAAACACAGACTGGAACAAGTCAAAAGCTTTCTTTGCTTATTCTTTTGGCTCTTTTTCCCAATGATTTTATGCACCATTTGGGGCCCATTTTAACTATCCTTTTCCCTTTTCTTTTCCTTTTATACATGGATTTCAAGAATATTTCAAAAATATATTTATTTATTGAGAAAACTATGAAAAATATTCTATAAATTATTAGTAAAAAATATCATCTTTGTTTTCCCTTTTCTAAATTGTATGTTAATGTTTCATTTTATCAATTATCTTCAACTAAAAAAATACCCCAATATTTGTCTTATGAGTGAATTATACCAAGCGTCTCGATCGTTAATGATGTCAAAATTATGATGAATCATACATTAAATAATGCGTGATATTTTTCCTTTTTTTAGTGTTTATGTGGCATATATTGTATTAAATTTTTAACACAGTTAGTTATGTAGGGTATTTTTAATTGACAAAAATAAACATTAGAGTATAATTTAGTGATATGAGAAATTTTAAGATATATTTCATAGTAGAGGGTATATTTAATGAACAAAATGAAATGTTAAAATATAATTTAAGAAAATCAAACATTAAGTATTTTTTATAGTTTTACCTTATTTTATTCAACTAAGATTTAAATGAATATTCCAAACAATAGCTAAACACAATCATATAGTACAGCGTGGTCCTTTTTCCTTTTCTAATATATTATAAAGAAATATGAATAAAAGTTGAGTTTTGGAAAAAATGTGGAGTTAGCAGAAAACAGGCAATTAGTGAATAACGTAATTAATTATTAACAAATGAATTCAACATTTGTAACGTTTTAGGAACTTATGCCATATTTATTTTTCCAATGGACGCTTCGACTCCAAATTGGGCTTTCAATTGGTCTTAATGGGCCTTCAAAGCAGTTTGTAATACTCCCTCCGTCCCGGTTAATTAGTCCCCTTAAGATTTGGCACAATAACCAATGCGAGTAGAGACAGAGGAAATGAGTATTTTATTAATGAGTGGAGATTAACTTTCCATTTTAGGTAAAGGGACAATTAAATGGGACAGATGAAAAAGCAAAGAGGGACTAATGAAGTGGGACGGAGGGAGTAATAAATTAATAATTACTCCATGCATCTCCCAATTGAATAAAAATAGGAGAGCTCAATACTCGCATACAATTTTAATGGAAACTACGAATATATCTTAATACTTTAAAAACCTGAAATATACTCTAAAGAATTAATAAGTTTTGCCATAAATTTTGACTCTATTATTTCAAGTATTCTCCGCCATTCGTGGGGTTAAAAATTATTGAGTCAACCGATAATTATTTCGAGATATCTATGTGGAAAATACGTATCATTTGAAGAATAAAATAAAAATTAAAGGAAAACGACATAAGATTATGGCTAAAAAAAGAAAAATAAGGAGAAATATCATAAAGTTTAATAAATTACAAAATTATATCATATATTTTTTCTCTTAGTAAAATATATCACAAGCTTTACTTCTGTAAGAAAAATTTATCATTAATTCATGGCTCAGTCGTTAAGTGGCACATAACAATAATGTGGTGTTAACAGGATGCCAGGTGCAGTGAAGTGGCATTTGATTTATTTTTAATTAATATTTCTATTTTTAGTAATAATTTTTAAAAAATAATATATATATTCTAATTTTTATTATTTAAGAGTTTTGAATTATTCATATTTTTAATTGTAAATTTATTTAACGGTGAATATTTTGCCTATTTATAAGCAAATAATAATTTTATTTTATAAACATAAATAATGATTCATTTCTACAAAAGATATAAAAAAACTTGACAATAATATTCTTCCTAATATTATAAATAGTACAAAATACGTATTTTGTATTTATTATTAAAATATCGAATAACAAAATATAATATTAGAATATAATAATAGTATAAACATAAATATTAATTTAAAAAATATAGCATTGAATCTAGGGATGTCAAACGGGCCAACCCGTCGGGTTCCGGGCCAGCCCTATCGGGCTGCGGGTTAATCGGTCCGGGCTAAACGGGCCGTAACTTTTGTCGGGTTGGAAATTCTCAACCCTAACCCTAACCCGTCGGTTATCGGGCTGGCCCGTCGGGCTGACTAAATTACGATTTTTTATTTTTATTTTTTATTAAGCTTAAATATCTATTATTTTATTAATATAATTAATTATATATATAAGTAATTATTTTTATGATTGAATACTAACATAAAATGTTGTTTATTAAGACATTAGATAAATTAAATAATCATATTATTTAATTGTACAACTCCAATAATATTATATTAAATAAATATTAATTACAAAAGAATATTGCAATATATAATAATACTAATTTATTTATATCATAAAAATTTGATGAGGTCTCACAATTATGTTAAATAATTTGCTATGACATAAAGTAAACTATAATAAGTATTTATTAAACCAGCCGGAATCCGGCGATGACATCTAAAGACCGGTTAAAGGCCTTGCTTCAAGGAGTCTACAACATTTGGATTCACTCCAATCCATGAAGAAACGAGTGAGATATCAACCCAGTTTCAGGCCCCGCCGGTAAGTCGATAATATT
Source organism: Plectranthus barbatus (assembly GCA_026898455.1). Taxonomy (NCBI): domain Eukaryota; kingdom Viridiplantae; phylum Streptophyta; class Magnoliopsida; order Lamiales; family Lamiaceae; genus Plectranthus; species Plectranthus barbatus. The sequence continues at coordinate 9,835 of JAPKLW010003853.1, forward strand.
ACGGTATTGGCATGAAACTCGCATCAAATGGCGATGAACCTCTGTTTTGACTTCATATTCGTGTTCCTTATGAGCATTTTGGTACCAAGATCCGACCACCCTATCGTCGGAAAGTCAAAACCCGTCGCCACCAACTCTATTTTTGCCGGTAAGTTTGCAGCTCCATTTCCGGCGAGTTTCTTCATTTTCTTATCAGTTTAAACATGTATTTAGCCTACTCGGATATTTTTTAGCATGTTGACGTGTGTTATGGGGATTAGATTTGGCCGGAGTTTGGCTGGAGGATAATGACAGCTCGCGCGATGGTTGCGCATGTCGAGCAGCTGCTGTCTCCTTCCGACATCGACCGATGGCTATCGATGTTGATCAATGCCACGTCGGTCGACGTGGCTGAAGTCGCCCGTCAGGAGCGGCATCGTTCGACGCCGACTGCGGAATTTCTTGCTCTGGATAGAACACGGCTGGCGACCCAAAACACAGACGGCGGTCGCCGTTTGTGTAGGCTGGGTTGCCGTTCTCGCGCAGGCCAGGAAAAAATGTGTTTTTTGCCCGTTTTTGGTCCAATTCATCTCGTTTTTATGCATGACCTTAAATATCATTGGTAAGGCATGTTATATTCATGATTATGCAATCGTTTATGACTTCGGATACCGAGAATTATGTATTTTGAATTATGCATCGTTAATACGGAGCTTAGCCATTTAATATATAAACGTGCTTTAAATGAGTTGAATTATTAACCGTAGGTTGGTTAACATGTATAATTGAGTTTGAATAAGTCACATACATATCTCGAGGTACGAGAAGGCATGCCGAAATGTTGGGTTGAGTCAGTTTTGTTGTCAATCATAGGACCTGAATACGTTTAACGTCAGCTAGGGCTGATTGTTTATGATTAGACGATTCATCATAATTTATGTATGTTTTACTGTGTTAAATTGTGAAGGGAAACACATTAGAGTTTGTGATAGCTCGTCCACATCTAACGTGAACATTTATTTATGTAAACAATAAAGGTGGGGACTATTTTTCAGTAAAAATAAAATGTCGTTTCGAGCCTTGAGCTCAGTTTCTAAAATGTGTATAAAAATATTTTGTTTTAAAGTTGATTGTCTATGTCTAAATTATTTTGTACTATCATATATGTACCTCTGTTGATTGCTATCTTCAAAGAGTTGAATTAATGAGAGGATTTCGTGGAAATTCCTAAGCAAAGCCTCATTAATTGTTTTGGAAGGTTATCAACCTTATTTTGATCGAGCAATGAGCTCAGTTGGGTGACTGATGACATTTTTAAATAATGGAATCCAACATTTTGGTAAAATTCATGACGGGAAAGTCTTTATGGTACACATTTCAAGATTGGTTGAAATATTAGGATATTTTTTTTATATAATTTTCCTACTGCGAATACAAGTGAAAAACAGTTAATAAATATTATTCTACAATCGACACATGCCATGTGTGATAATATCTCTCACCTGCCAGTTAACAATTGTATAGAATGCACCACATCCCTGAGACGATCCAACGTTCTGCCATCCAACAATTGTACCTTCCATTCCAAGCAACAATTTATTTTCAACTAATCACATCTTAAGTTTCATGTAGATGACGATGAATGAGTTGTTTTGACAACAGCTACCTATTATATCTTGCAACCAACCTGGAGTATTAGGAGACATCTCACCTGCAAAAACACTCCTATAAGTTCTGCATACTGATTGTGGACAGAGTATATATATCATTTTAGACTTGAATGGGTATTAATCTTATAGCCACATTTCATCTTCAGAATGAAAGCAGGAAGCAAGATATAAAAATTGAAAATAGATAACCTGAAGAAGCAGGAAATAGAGAGAAAGCTATGGACCTGTAAGAGGCTGCAACCGGGAAGATACGAGCAGTGGGAAAAAAGCATGAACATTAACCCCCACACGATACAAAACTCTGCACAAGTATTCACCAACTAATTTATCCAGATACACAAATACTATTTGACGGAGTTAAACAACACGTACCGAATTCACTTCCTTCAACAAGATATCTCAGTACACCAGCTCCAACCAGAGAGCTTTCCTTGCCTTCATATGAGCCCACTCAAGACACAAACAATTTAAAAATATGTAAGCTGGAATCATTCTTCATTTGCGGAAAGCTCTGTTCTTACCATATACAGTTGCATTAGATTACTTTTCTTAAAACCACAATATTCTTCTGATCCCTTGTTTAAACAATCTGACAGGTATAATGACAAAAGTACAAACTGATTTTTATCTTTTAACTCTTTATAGGTAAAGATACAGATGTTTCTGCAAAGACGAAAACAACAAAGAACAGTCACTTGGGCAAAAAACAACTGAGTATCTCACATGTCACATCTGTGCTGCACTAATACTCTCTTCCTTGGCTTCCTCACTGCTTTCATCATTTGAGTCCAATAAGCCTGATTCTTTTTTTATCCCATTCTCACCACTTAGCATAGAGGAAACGTGATCCAATGAAATGGCATTCCTTTTGTAATTCCATACTAGCATTGAAATGTAATCCTGAGGTGAAACTAGGCCAAGTTCTTTAAGGCAGTTTCGTTGCTCCTCCAGGGTTCTTGAATCCTCCAGCTTTATATATTCAAGCAATGCTTTCTCGTGGTCTGGTCTCCAACCTAATGGCAAGGGGGAATAGTCGGTTTCAGGTACTAGAGACATTCGAGTATACTGAAGCCCGTCAATTGATTCTACAAGACCCATTCTTAACAAATTATGGAACTCTGGCGATTGCCCTTTCTTTTCCTTCAGTGGACGACTCAAATTCCGTGCTCCAATCTTGTAAACTTTAGCTCTAGACCTCAGTTTGTATTTTGCAGCATAGAGCTTCGCTAGTGAGCCTCTAATGATGTATGAACAAAAGTTGACTATCTTCTTCCTGTTATCAGCATATCTGTACCACTCAACCATTGTGGACAAAAACTTATTCATTTGCGCATTTGTGTGAGCCTGTGTAGCATGGAACATCCTAAAACAGGGTTGCGGATCAGGGTCTCTATCTCCTTTGAGAAAATCCAACTTTCTAAATTGTTTAATGCACTGCTTCAAACTAGCAGTAACTGACAGCAAAGTCCCCACACCCTTTTCACTAATAATTTTTCCACCGGTAGCTGTATATCGTAGTGTAGGATACACAACTCTTCGGCATAACACATGGTCAAGAAACATTATACCTTTAGTTATATGCTCAATGGGGAGGCTCTCATTATCCAATTTTAGCATATACTTCTGATCGCAGAACTCTATCAACTGCTTTCTTAGAATTGCTGCATCTGCCCTTGGTCCTCTAACTCCAATCAAGATATGACCGCCATAACGTATGTAATCAATTTTCCTCGTCTTATCCGGACCACTAGTAGGGACAAATTCCGGCCAAGAAGTATTTCCTTGTTCCGCCTCCCCATCAGGATTGTTCCATATGACATCATTAGTAGACGGCCTATAAAATTCTTTAATTTTATCTTCCATCCAGCGGTCCAACTCATCGAGGCATATGTTAGCTAAAAGAGGACTAAGGAGTCCACAATGACCCCAAGAAGGTCGTATCTCAGCCTCCTCCGGCGCAAACCCAAAAAACGTATCCAACCAATATGGATCAGGCTTGGGCTCATCCTCTGCCAGGACTTTCTTTTTCTGATACTTTCTTTTCTTTTTCTTTTTCTTCTCTCCATCATCAATTGGACTCGTGACAACTGGTGTGGTCAATGCAGCCTTTATCAAATCAATCACCTTTTTATCCCTAACATCCCTCATCAGAGCATTGATCACCATTCCAACCTTCATGCCATCCAGCACTGTACTCAAATCTCCCTTTACATACCATAAGTATCCTGCAAAACTCCTTCTGATCACCCTCAACACTGTATGCGCATTCCTTCCCGGCCTAAACGCATATGACTTCTGAGAAAACCTTGCTTCATAAATAGGCTCCAAAATCATAAAAAGCACCTCCTGAACAATCTTATCCTGGAAAGCTGCAGGCTGTGTAGTAGTCAAGATTGCCTTAATCTTCCTCTTCGACAACGACTCATATTCAATCTTGTCCTTGGGAGACTTGATGAAAAACTCCAGCCGAGCCCCCCACTTAAACCTGCAATCAAGGACCGCATTGCGCAGCGCCAGCAAGTCCTCAAGCGCAGAACGCGTGATGTTACTGCGGGGCATGTATGCCCCACTCTCATCCGCACACACCTTCTGGTACGCCAACACCCATAACTCAAACCTTCTCAAATAATTAGTCAGATTAGTGACAGTCCTGTCGGGCTCCCGGAAATTCTCAATCCACATTTGGGAACAGACCGCCACGCCGTCCTCCTTCATCAAGGTGGCCGGGTCATTCGGATCAGGAGCCCGCCTCGTGAACTGATAAGTGCTGTACGCAAATGCTCGAAATGAAAAAACCACATTTTCATTTCTAGAATTAACAGAACCATTCAATCGAGAGTTGAGGAATGTTGGACTTTGCAATGAGACTGTATGTCTCTTTCGAATCGCTCTACGGCTCCACAATACCGCAGTTCGATGCATTTGAATGTTTCTATCGCCGATAGAATCGAATATGGAAAATTAATGAAGAGAAAGCAGCATAGAGTCTGAAAATTCAATCGACCATAGCAGAAAACAAGTGAAGATAGTAGAACTCACGCAGAAATCTGACTGCGAAAACCTAATTGCCTTGAAGCATGTCAACAATTTGCAGTAAATTAAAAGTTGTGAGGTTTGATTTGGGGTTCAGGTAGGGTTTTTGGTAACGAACAGCGTGCGTGGCCATTCTGGGTTTTCAATCGGGTCTAGCAGGTCCGAATTCAGACCCGACTCAGGCATTTTTTAAAACTTCATTTATATTAAAAAAAAAATTTAAAAGCAAAAATATTACGAATTTCTAAGAGTATGTGATGGAGCCCAAATTCAATTCAATTCGGTTCAGGCAAATCTAGATTTTCACTAATTGTTATTTAAATATATTTACTTTATTTTATCAATATTATTTTTTCTTCAACATAACAAGAATTTATTTGATGCCTCTGTACAATCTTATTTGTGTTTAATAAATCTCCATTCAAAATACTCCCTCGTCCCACCTCAATTGTCCCACTTTCCTTTTTCGTCCGTCCCACCTCAATTGTCCCATTACTTAAAAAGACAACTTTTTCAGACTCATCAATAAAATATTAATTCCACTCAACTTACTTTACACTCACACTCCTTGGTTATTGTGTCCAAAGTCACCAGGACAATTCAGCTGGGACGGAGGGAGTATATTATAAAGATTTAAAATTAATACATTTTAATTTTTTATATAAAAAGTTGTTGGGCCTCAAAATTAAACCGTTGAATCTGGTCCACTGTTAAGACAAATCATCAGGCCCAGTCGCACAAAGTCAAAGCTGAACCACATAAACAGTTCAAGTTCAATTCTTTTGAGTTTTTTAACTCATAACTCTATTTCTTTTTTTCTTTTTGGCTGGTCCATTCGTATAAAGATGAACATTCCAAACCTGAACCATTGTTTTCGAACCGGAACTGCCACTAACTTTTCAGAATCGAAACTGCTTCTTAACGAGTTGGTTAAGGCTCAAGATTTTTAGAATCCTAAAACCGGCAATTCCACACCATTGAATCGTCGAAGATTTTTAAAAATTTGATAATTAAAAAAAAATTAATTATGGTTCGGAACCGGTGGTTCCAGTTCCAAACCAATATGTTCAAACAGCTATTTTGAAAAAATAAATAAAATAAAATCACTAAACCATAAGTTTAGAACCAGAACTATCTTAACTGGAGCAGGCAATTTACGGTTCCAAATCAAAACCATTACTGTAGTGGGTCGGTTAAAGTTTCATTTTTTTTGGAATAGGAACCAGAACCGGTCCGAATCCAAACTAGATCCATGGCCACCTCTACATTGGTAGAAAAAATATTACCAATGCGTGCATAATTAAGTTTTTTCTGTCCATAAAATGTTTATCTTTGGGAATGTACGGCTTTTTGAAATGTATTTATCAATTTAGAGATTTAAAAATATATTGTGTATATGTTTCAACAATAATCGAACATATTTTAACTATGTGATGTATCTTCATTATCTACTAAATTTTTTTTAGCCAAATATAATTTTATAATTTAAAACTTATTACAAATCATGATCTACAATACAAAAAGTAAATTTCAATATTGAAATTAATACGGACGTTAATTTACTGGCTTCGGACGAGATCAGTTCGAATTAAATTTTATCTTGATTAAATTATTTCAATATTAATCTGCTTTTTTATTTGATCCAATCAGATCAATGCTCTAATTTTGAATGGGGTTTAGTTAATTTTAAACTGGATTGACGTTCCTGCATGTTAATGTGATAATTAAATAAGCAAATTAGCTTTATACCCGTATGAATGCCGCCTCTTAATTGAGTAAATTAAAGAATCTTATAATATAGAGAATGTATCTTCTCTTTTTATTTTTTGAAAGTAGAAAAATGTATCTTAGTTCTAATAAAAATCAATATATAAACGTCAGAATGTGGGGGTGGCTTACAAATGGAGCACACAATCTTAATCATATGCATATGTTGTCTCCATTCCCCTCATACTCCGCCGTTCTTGAAGATCCATCCCACCATTCCCAAATTAATTAAATCATAAACTCTAAACAGAAATAAATCTTAATTCTGAGATTAATTGTAGTAATTGTTGGTAAAAAAAACATTATTTATTAAAAATTAAGTGTTGGTCTCAAAACTAAATAGGAATAAGGTGTGGGCTCAAATTAAGTATTAACCAAGAAGGTATTAAGTCTAGTTACAAATATATTCCGATAATTTTTAGTTATCACATTTCAAAGGTAGTTGATAAAAGTAGTAAATGAAAGTGATAAAGAACATGATTATAGAGGTTCGGATGTCAAATGATCCTATCTTCTTTCTCTTCCTTTTCCATGGAGGGAATTCACTATCTTCAATCATACAAAATACTTGAATCGGTCGCAAACATTTTAGTCGTCGAAGCTTTACAGAATCCGCTTTCATAGGCTCCTTCTGCAAGGTGAAGTTTTTAGTTCTCATAGTGAAACGTTGATCGAAATTTTTCTAGGACGAGTTGGGAAGGCCTCAAAAACTAGGTAGAGGTTAGCTAATGGTTCCCCATGGTCTCGTGTAGAATTAAGAAACATAGAAAGCTTCAAAGAGCTTTGAAAGAGAGAAAAAGTGAACAAATTGTGTTCTTTGATCAATTTCTCATGATTCTATTGCTTTTCCTCTTCTCTTTGAGAATGTAATTATTGTGCTCACTTTTGTATTGTAGTTGTTATGAGATTGATGAGTAACTTATACTTTTGCAGGTATTCATTCAAGTACTCTCTACAGCTTTATCCAATTTTTGTCTGAAGGTCAACAGATATTCTTTTAACGAGTGTAGTATCAATTAGTCGAAGTATATGTGGAAAAATCTCATGGCTTCAAAAAAGGCAACCAAGTTTCAAGCTGTGGATAGTTCTTTTACTAGTAAAAACTCAAGAAAGTCTTTCGCTCCTCATAATCTTAGTTTAGAGATGGCTTTGTATCGAGTTGTAAGCTGGAGTTAATCTGAAGACCAGACTAGTTAATCAGTCTGGGATGTGTAAGAGATTTAACAGACTAAGGTTCGAACCGAACTTACAAGTCTAGGATACAAGAGTCTGGACTAAGAAGTTTGGGATTCAACAAGTGTGGGACTAGCAAGTATGGTCCTATCAGTACATCAAACTTATCACTATAGCGATCAAGCATATACTGATGGATGACGGCACCAGCATGGATTTCTTAAAGTCTCAGTCGCAGCGCAAATAGACAAAGAGAATCATCTGAGAAACGTATGGAGAAGTACAGACTTTAAGGATTAGAAATTTCTTAGAGTTTGCAAGCACGAGACTCCAATTTTGATACCTAGGATAGCCAGTCCATGAATCATCAGACTGATAGACTATCGTTCTGACACAAAGGTGAACAGTCGTTGTTCATGTCAGAAAAAGGCAGAGCAGGTGCAGAATATCTGGAAAAGCACCACCTACCCGCCGATAGCAACGGTCAACAAAGACTACCGATTAAACATCCTCTTATATGTCTCTAATGGATATTTATTTCAAACATTCAACCTCACGGCTATAAATACCGGAGGATCTTCAGCAGAACAAGGTTACGATTGACGATTTACGAATTACACATTCAACGCACATAACGTACTTACCGAACGCAAACTAAGCTTACACGACTTCGAGGCTCTAAAGCTTTTTGTTTGTCATTTTCGTGAACACGAAACTCAGAACTTCCGAGTTCTTAAGTTATCTCTTGGTAATCTTTCTCTCTAAGAAAGATTGCAACAGTTAAGTACGTCTTGTACTTTGACTCTTACGGGCTTATTGTTGTCGTGCTGATAGTTTTAAGGAAACTCTAAACATCCCATTCCGGCGACGAGGAGACTGCGTGGTGTGCTCACACTCCAAGGAGTTGCGAAGTGAAGGACGAGCAAAAGACCAAGCGAGTGAGTTTGTGGACTGAAGGACGAGACATTCTTTAACAAGCAATAGATCGTAGGAGCACCTTGTACAATACAACACTTAGTGGGTTTCCAGACTTTTGTCTGAAGAGTGGACGTAGGACCTTTAGAGTCCGAACCACTATAAATTCTTTGTCATTTATTGTTTTCATACTTGTTGTCAGCTTACTTATTTTTAAAACTCAACATCCAAATGTTGTAGGATATTCTGAAAAATGACACTAAGAATACTTGAACATAAAGTCCATGAACTAAAATTTTGACAAACCAAGCTAACAAATCACAACCAGCTTGGATAAGTGCAAATTTACTGAAGCAAATTAATTATTTTTCGTTGTGCATTTACGATTACTCGGATAAACCCGAACCAACATTAATCAAATATGGTTTTAGATGTTTTTTTTTTTCATTTTTTTGCATTAATATATTTTTAGCATTTAGTTTTATCTCAATTGATAACTTTGTGTCAAACATCAAAACCCCACCTGCTCATTTTATAAATATAATTGTAAAAAACTCCATATGCAATTAGGTTAAGATAACTATCAACAATTTTAGAAATTGATTGGACACTCACTAAATTTAAGCCAGCAGAGGTTTCAGGGAAAAATAAACAAATAAAGTCAATGTTACTTTTTTGTGACGGTGGAGACAAATTTGTGCCCATTATTCCAAGTACATATTAGGTTTATATAGTTCTTGCATTTTGTTTAATTATAAATCGTACAAAATATAATTGGATCAATTATATACAAAAATCCTTTTATAAAAACTTGAATTGATTTAATTTCTGATCGATGGATACAAAATAATGCACACGAATAGGGTTGTAAATGAGTCAAACTATTCATGAGCTACTCGAATCTCGACTCGACAAAAGCTCGTTCAAGCTCGTTTAGAGAAGCTCGTTTATTAAACGAACCAAACTTGAGCATCATAGTATTTGAATCGTGAGTTCGTTAGCTAAAATTAGTTAGAAATATAAAATAATTAATTTTGCAAAAGTAATATCTTTCATGAATTAAGAGTAACAATAATGACAACCCTTTCTAATAATGATAAAATTTAGAATTTGAGCTTGAATATGATATTAATTTAGAAATAAGTAACTTTTTCGTTTAAAATAATAATAATTTTTTTAAATATATTCTAAATTTAGAAAGTTTGTTTAGGCTCGATTAAGGCTTGATAAAGTTTGTGAACTTCAAAATGTTCGACAAAAAAGCTCGAAGCTTGACTCGATACTAAACGAGTCAAACTTGAGCACGGCACTACTCAGCTCGACTCGATTCGATTACACCCTACACACGAATACACAATCGGCGGCCGAACCTGTTTTGGACTGGAGGGGTGCCTGCCCGCAACCAAAAATTTAGTAATTTTTTCTCTCTGATATATTTAAAAATATATATATATAAAAAATTGATGATTTCATTGAATGAAATTGTAATTGAGCCAAAAGCATTAAAGCCTTCTTCTGCCGTCCTTCACACAACTAACTAGATTATTCCAATGAAACCTCTAATAATTTTGTTTTTAGGATTAAGAATATCGTTGTAAGTTTATTATGTTTCAATTTCCCCATAATCAAGTTTTCAAGTCCAGTTATAGTTATATACTGACAATTCCCAATTGTTAGATTTCAAAAGTAATTAAAGAAGCAAATAAAATATGATATTTATAATTGTTTGGATGTCAAATAATCTTATACCCACTCTTTTTCTCCATGAAGGAAATTCATTATTTGCAATTATTCACGATACTTGAATACAAGTTACAACTTTAATTTTCTCTAACGTAGAGCTTCAGCTGCTCTAGGTCATCGGTACTGCAATTGTTGGAGCATTAATTACCAAAATTCACTTTCTAGGCTCCTCCTTCTCTAGGTTGAAGGTTTGTGATCTCTTCACAAACATTGATTGAAATTCTTCTTCTTAGACGAATCTGGAAATTCATGAAAAGATGAAAACTAGCTGGAGGTCAGCTAATGATTTCTAGTGATCTCGTGTTAAGGATAATATTAACATTGAAGCTATAAAGATCTTTTAGAGTGAGATAACAATTTTGTATTAAGTTTTGGTAACTTTGCTCTAATGTGGAATAGGTAAATTAATCATACTTTTGCACGTATCCATTGTTGTACGATTCTGTAGCTTTTTTATTTTTCGGCTTTTATCTAGTGGTCAATGGATATTTTCTTTTAACCAGTGTGTAATACTAATTTGTCTAATTTACAAATAAGATATTCAGTTCGAGAAAGATTAGCTCTAAATCTTCTTTTCATAATTTTAAGTTGACCACTTATAAAATTTTTTAACTTGATCTTTAGTCTTCAATTTTTGAGCTCTTCAGTTTTTAGTTTTCCGCGAAGCTAAATTATTACAACTTTCAAATACAAGATTTACATTATAAGATCATTTCTAACTTATCAGCTCTAATCAATTGACTAATAATTTTCGCAATCATTAAAATAACGATTAGGTTTTAAGGTTATTTTTTAAACTAAGAACTTGTTAGTTAGACTCTAATTTTTCGATTTTTGAACAAGCACATAAAACCAATAAATTTATTAATTATTTTCTAAACATATAATTTAATAAGTCTTTAATGCCATCAAATAGTCATCTCTCTTATCTTCTAAACATTAAAAAAAAATTCAAATACTTACTCTCTAAAAATATATATTTAAGAATAAAATTAAAATGCATTACAATATTTATGTATCACCAATTTCACTAATTAAAATTCATTATTTTTTTATTAATATTTGAAAATATTTCTACTTCATGATTAAATTACTTTTATGTGTCTTCATTATTTATTGAAAAATATTAGTACAAAATACATATGTAGAACTTAAATTGATTAAGAAATTATAATCTTCAATATTTAAAGTAGATTTGGATAATATAATTATAATTTGGTACAAATGTGTATATGAATCGGATCTTTAGCTTTTCCCTCTTAATTATCTAGATTGAGATTTTTCAGATCAAAATATCTCAATTCTAACTTATTTTTTATTCTATATAATCAAATTAACCAACTAATTTGGGACTGCATAGACATTTCTAATTACACAAAAGATGTATGTCTGTCTTTTAGGGAGTTAAAAGACACATAAATTATCATCTTTATTGTTGTATGTATAATTTATCATACTCGAGTTATTTAATAAATACTACCTCCGTCCCGCTATAATAAACCCTTTTCATTTTGACATATTAATTTCGGAGCTAATGTTTAGTACTCCCTCCGTCCCATGTAATTAGTCCCATTTGATTTTGGCACGATAACCAATGTTAGTGAGTGTAGTGGAATTAATATTTTATTGATGAGTGTAAAAAAGTTTGCATTTTAGGAAATGAGACAATTAGATGGGACGGACAAAAAAGGTAAATGGGACTAATTTCGTGGGACGGAGGGAGTAGCTAATTGTGGTTAATAATAAAATTGACAATCATAATTAACTTGTTTAAGTCTTAAATAAGTTAATTATGATTGCTAATTTTATTATTAGCCACAATTAGCTACTTAAACACTAACTCCGAAATTAATGTGTCAAAATGAAAAAGGCCTATTCTAGCGGGACAGAGGGAGTAGTTAATACGTAAAAAAGACTTTTGCAACTTATATAATCGGACATGTCAATTGTTGAGGTTAGAATTTAAAGTAAAATATTAAAATGAAATACACGGACATAAGAAAATCACTTAATTAATATATATGCTCATTATTTTAGTTTTTTTTTCATTGTTGAGTTGAAATCTTTAAGTTTTATATTAAATCTCAACTCAACAACAGTAGATCCAATCACTCATACTTTTATAGAGATATTTTATGCATGATAGATTAGGCAATTATTTAATTATTTAACTATAATAACGTTCGACAGCAAAATCTTGAATGGATTTGATCCAAAAATAAATTATTTGGGCTAACTCTAATCATTAATCCTAGATTAATACGATAAATAAATTTTGAGAATTACATATATTTCCACTCTTGAAAAAATCAAAATTAGGAAAAAAAAAATGGAGAAAAATCACAAAAAAAAATTCCATGAAAAATAGATAAATTGATATAAAATCCATGTGAAAGAGAGAATTCAGAAACACTGCAATTAATAAACAGCACATGATTGAGTGGATGGGGAGGTGATGAGATTAATTAGTATATTAATTATTGGAGATATATATTGTGGACTCCCATGCATGCTCATCCACCTCCATTTCTCCACGTGCCCCCCATTCACACATAATTTTACTCCCTCGATCCCATTAGAATAGTCTCATTTCTTTCGGCAAGGGAATTAAGGGTTGTTAGTGTAATGGAATTAATATTTTATTGGTGAGTGTGAAAAAATTTGTCATTTTAGAAAAACGAAACTATTTTATGGGACAAACATATATCTAATTTTCTAAATTTAGAATATATATTAAAAAACTCATTATTATTTCAAAAGAAAAAGTTATTGTTCCAAAATTAATTTCATGTTCGTGCTCAAATTCAATTTTATTATCATTACTAGAAAAATTTATCATTCTTTATACTCTTATATCATGAAAATATTACTTTTATAAAACTAATTATCTTGTATTCCTTACTAATTTTAGCTAGCGAGCTTGCTCACGAGCTCACGAGTTGAATACTATAATACTCGAATTTGATTCGCTATCTAAACGAGCTCAAACGAGCTTTTATGGAATCGAAATCCAAGTAGCTCACATATTATTTGATTCATTAACAATCATATAAATATGATATCCAAAATATAGATAATTAATCAAAGAAATTTAGGACTAAAATTTTGTCAGAGTTAATTGTATTTAAATCAACCCTACCATATCTTCAGGTTTTATTTTTCTTCAAAAAAGACTAAATAAAGTCAACTCACTAAAGAAAATAGTGGCCCATGTGAGAAGTGATCGCTTCGACTTGTTTAAATGTTATTACAGTAAGTATCATAGATTTAATTTAAATATATGTATGATATATGATATGCACTTATCCTTTTATTTTCTTTGACTTAAAGTTAGAGCCAGAGATTATATATTAAAATCAATAACATATATAATTCGGTGTGATTCATAAATTTTTCATAGAAGACTTCATTCTTAGTTCCTCAAATCTTTATTTATTTATTTCATATTCAGACCCTCCTTTTTGATCTTGAAGAAAATTATTCATAAAAAACTAATGTATTTTACTACTAAAATAAAATTAAAAAATCCGATTTTAGGGGGCTTTTTTAATTGAGTATTTTTACAGATACTCAGGGGCAAATGTAAAGTTTTAATATTATGAGGTTCAACCCTAATTTTGTGATGTCGAAACATTATAATTTCATATTTTTTCTTTAAATATGCATGTTTTAAAAAAAATCTTAAGCACGCCTTTAGACTTAAAATAACAGCAACCTTTGATACCCAACCCAACCACCACATCAGCAAAATAAAGAATAAAAAATTGAAAGAGAGAGAAAATTGAGCAAAATAGAGGCCGGCCGGGAACCAAGAGAGACCACAATGGTCTGTGGACCCCACATATACTTTTTTGGAATTTTGTATTGATTGATGAATAGTAATATGATATTTGTCTATATTTAATTGATCTATAATTATTTTATAAATACAATAATTAAATTGATATATCTTTTATAGAAAAACATAAAAATAAATAATAAATACACCAAAATTCATAATTTTTTATTCTCTATAAATAGAGCCTAATTTTTATATATATATTTTTTTATTTTTAAATTGATTTATATATATATATATATATATACACTAAGTTATTTTGTTTGAATATTTTTATATTATTTTAGTTTGTAATATTTCTGATAATATTTATTTATATTTAATTATTCACTTTAATTAAATTAAATTATAAATAATATTTTTATTTTTAAAAAATATATTATTCTCTAATTATATTATTTTGTAGCAATGAGATTATTATTTAGCAAAATTTTGGCCATGAAAATTGAGAATTGGTATTTCTTTTTATGTACTTTGTTTGTTAATTTCTATTATCGTTGTATTTCATGCTATGTAATTGTATTTCAAGTACTTGTATTGTTTTATGCAATGTAATTTTATTTCTTAGTAGTTATGTTATTTATATAATCTATGTCAATTTTATTTTAATAATCGCTTTATAAGTTTTATATATTTTAAATTAATTGTTTTATTTTTATTTAAAAAAATTAAATAATTTTCAATAAAATAATTATATATATATATATATATTGTGTGGTTGGGTGGTTGAGTGGTCATTGATAAACTTGACAAAATATTGTGGTTGTGTTGGAGTGATGTGGAAGTGAGAGAAACTAATAAAATATAATAAAGGTTGGGTGGTTGGGTGGTTGCTGATAAACATAGTCTTAGGGCAACCGACCCTTAAGACTCTCGCTAACAGAGACCTAGGTCTAGTAAAGGTCCCCTCCAGGTGGATTTTTATAAAAAAAAAAAAAAAATGTTACAATTTGTGCAAATTGGACCAGACCTGGTCCGGTTGAGACCTAGAATAGACCACTTGGTTTGCTCACCTTTTTTATTGTTGGGCCAATGGGGTGGTGACATTTGTCATCATCTCATTGGTTCAACAATTATTTATGTAGTATAGTTCAATTTGAGTATATTTTAGTATTATAAATAAATAAATAAATAAATATACCAAAATTCATGATTTTTAATTCTCTACAAATAGAGCCTAATTTTGCTATATATTTTTTAAAATTTTAATTTTTCAAAATTAAAATATATAAATATTACACATATTTTGTATTTTTTCTAATTCAATATTTCAAAAAAATGAATGAATGATTTTACAAAAAATTAATAATTATAATTATATTTGTACATTTAATTGTTAAAAATATATAATTGATGAATGAATGATTATATTTGGACATTTGAATAAAAAATGAATGAACAATTATTTGAAAATATTTAATTACAACTATTGATTTATTCATTTATTTATATATCATAAAATATTTTTAATATTATTCAATTATTCATCACAACAAAAATACAATCCTTGTCAATTTAATTTCGACCCTTGTTCACTAAAGTTAATAAATCTCATTCATTCGTCACAAGCACAATCCTTGTCAATTTGATCTCCACCCTTTATCACTAAAGCGATCAATCTCATCCATTCACCAGAAGCACAATCCTTGTCAATTTGATCTCAACCCTTTATCACTAAAGCAATCAATCTCATCCATTCATCACAAGCACAATCCATGCCAAATTGTGGTAGAGAATTTCATAGAATTCACCATTCTTCCTCTATAAATAGAGTTTTAGTCTTATATCTTCAAATCACTGCATTCAATCAAAGCTTTCTTCTTTCTTAAAAATGTCATCAAATGAGAATGTCGACAATGATTTAGTTTCTGATTCTGATCTTCTTGACTTCAGCGAATTTGATGAATGGCATGAAAATCTCATACTACAAAATCAACAAGTTGACTCCATCATTGAAGAGGTTTCTCTTCTCATTCCTACTATATCCTTGCAGCCAACGAACTACACCAATAGGCAGCGACGTCGCTACATTGAAAGAAATCGCGAGAAGGGCCATGAAGGAGTGTTCGAGCAATATTTTGCAGACGATCCAATATATCCTCCAGAAGTTTTCCGAAGAAGGTTTCGTATGCAGAAGCCATTATTCGAAAGAATAATGTGTAAACTCGTTGATACAGATCAAATTTTTCAACAAAGGCGTGATGCAACTGGTCGATTAGGTATGTCTTCTATTCAAAAATGTACTGCAGCTATGAGAGTTTTAGCATATGGGACAGGTGCTGATTTGCATGATGAATACATTCGAATGAGTGCACAAACTATTAGAAAATCTGTTGAAAAATTTGTTGAAGGTGTGGTTTCAAACTTTGGTGATGAGTATCTAAGAAAGCCGAACGAAGCAGACATTGCTTACTTGTTAGCGGTCGGTGAACAAAGAGGTTTTCCAGGTATGTTGGGTAGTATTGATTGCATGCACTGGGAGTGCAAAAATTGTCCTAGTGCGTGGGCAGGACAATATACAGGAAGAAATGGTAAGGCAACAATAATTTTGGAAGTTGTTGCATCACAAGACTTATGGATCTGGCATGCATTTTTTGGAACCCCGGGTTCCAGAAATGATATCAACGTGCTTGAACAATCTCCTGTTTTCAACGATGTCTTGGAGGGTCGTGCACCAAAGGTTAGTTATGTTGTCAATGGCCATGAAAAGAATATGGGATATTATCTCACTGATGGGATATATCCTCAGTGGGCAGCATTTATCAAATCTATACCCAGTCCCCAAATTAGGAAGCATCAACTATTTGCTCAACATCAAGAAGCGGCTCGCAAAGATGTTGAGCGAGCATTTGGTGTTCTCCAGGCTCGTTTCCATTTTCTAAAATGACCATGCCTAATGTGGGATCATGATATGATGGGCAAAATAATGCTTGCTTGCATCATCTTGCACAATATGATAGTGGAAGATGAGAGACACACTTATCTAAATTATCGTGATCCTACAGAGTTTATAAATGATAGAAGGCTTAACGCCCAGGGCGAAGTTGATGAGAGTCCGAATTTTGAGTTCTCTACAGAACGGATTGCAAGTCTTGCAAGCTATATGAGGAATAGGTCTATACTTCGTAACAAAGAAGCTCATCAGGCTCTGAAAAATGATTTGATCGAGCATATTTGGCAAAAGTATGGTCGTGCAAGTTGATTTGGCATTCTTTGTTTGTATCCGTGTTCTCAATGTTGTAATTTCTGCTTATTGTTAATCGTATTATGAATGTTGTGATTTCTTTGCTTATTTGTAATTGTATTCTCAATGTTGTAATATCCACCGTTCGTGGAAAGCACAATCCTCATCACATCTCATATCCACCATTCATCCAAAAGCAATCAATATCCACCATTCATCCAAAAGCAATCAATATCCATCGTTCGTGAAAAGCACAATCCTCATCACATCTCATATCCACCATTCATCCAAAAGCAATCAATATCCACCATTCATCCAAAAGCAATCAATATCCACCGTTCGTGAAAAGCACAATCCTCATCACAACTCATCTCCACCATTCATCCAAAAGCAATCATATCCACTACCCCTCTATAAATAGATATGTCATTTGGTATATCTCACAACACATAAAACACATCTCTCATATTCTCCAATTCCCTAAAATCTCTAGAATCTCGATGGATCCAAATAATTTTTCCCCCCTTTATCCTGAAAATCTCTCGATTTCTCAAGATTATTATCCTAGTCTTGAAAACATCGAAACTCAAGATTTTCAAACCCATTCAAACCCCCAAATGCCAAATGATACCATCATTCACGAAAATATCCAATCCCCAAATGATACCACCAACACGTCAAGCGGTCCGAAAGGCTGGAATACAAAAGAAGATATGTCACTAATGTATTCGTGGTGCAGAATTAGCGAGAACCCAATTGTTGGCGCCAATCAAAGTGCTCAAACATTTTGGAAACGCATCAAGGATTCTTACGAGGAAGCTAGAGCAGACAACCCAAAGTTTATGGGCGAAGAAAGAACCATTGAGTCACTGAGACAACGCCAGAAGCGATTGAATACAAATGTAACCAAATGGATTGCTGCATACAAAGAAGCGTATAATCAAAAAAGCAGTGGCATGTCCGATGCCGATGTTGAAAAGATAGCTCAACAACTTTATGCTGGCCCAAAAGGTGCTAAGTTTGTGCACCATGAGGTTTTTGAAAGGATTATGCGGCACCATCCGAAGTGGGAATTGAAATTAGGCGTCGAAAATCATCGCAATCGTACTGAGCGACCATGTGTTGGCGATGCTGATGGAGAAGAAGGCAGTAGAAGCTCCAAAAAATCAAAAACTACGGATGAAGACACAACTGAGGTTAGTGAAACTTCAACCATTCGTCGTCCTATTGGCAGGGATAAGGCGAAAGGAAAAAGGAAGGAGAAAACATCATCGTCAACAAAATCAGTGGTTTTTGATGGATACACTTCAACACTTGAAGCAATGAGGATCACACGTGAAAAGGAAGTGACTGCCATTAACAGGATGGGAGATATCAAACACCGAGGTCAAGATGTTCAAATGCTCACAATATTAATGAGTAAAAGTCACTTGTCTCCTCAAGAGGAAGCTATTAAAAACCGACTTCTGCAGGAATTATATCCATCTTAACTAAGTAATCGTGTTATTTTATGTAATCGTTGTAATTTCAATTTTAATCCTAGTAATCGGTGTGTATGTGCTATTTGATGTAACCGTTTAATTTTAGTTTAATTATTGTTGTCGGTGAATTTGTAATCGTCTTTTTATTCCTAATTGGTGTGATTTATTTTATGCAATCGGTTTAATTTTTTTATAATTATAATCAATTATAATTATTGTTAATTATTTTAGTAAAATAAAATATTATAATATGAAATAATTAAATAATATTGTGGTTTGGTGGTTGGGTGGTTGCTGTTAAATCATGTAAAATTATTGTGGTTGGGTTTGGATGAATAGTAATAATGTGGAAGAAAGAAAAAATAATTAAATATTAAATGATTGGATGATTGGGTGTGGTTGCTGTTATTCATAGTCTAATAAAGGCACCCCTGCCATAGTGGAAGGTTTAATTCCAATACGTGAACTCTACCTCAACGAAAAAAGTTGTTGACCAATTATAAACCTACCCCTCCAAATTGTCGAGTTGTTTATTTCAAACAGGGACCACCACTCACAATTTTAATATATATATATATATCACTAAGTAATTACTCCTCTATATCTATATATATAGATGTAGTTAATCTTGACTAATTGTATTATAAATTCTTTGCAATTAAGAAGACGAGTTTGGAGTTCAAATTTCAGTGCTCTTCTCACTAATTCAAAATAAATATTAGATAGAGTATTTATTTATGCAGGCACACATACTGTATTAAATATTTTTGTGGATGGAAGTATATTCACTCTATCTCATCACAAATCCAGCTACTGTCCAGTAAAGAGTTCCTTGTTCATGCATGCAAATTAAATTCTCTCCAAATTTAAAATAATTTTTTTAACAAAAAAAAGTCAATCTAGCTAGCACTATCTATCTATATATATACTGTGAGAGAGAGAGAGAGGAAGAAGAAGAAGAAAAAAATGGAGAAATACGAAGTGGTGAAACATCTGGGAGCAGGGAATTTTGGAGTGGCGAGGCTTCTGATGCATAAAGAAACAAAGGAGCTGGTGGCCATGAAATATATTGAGCGTGGCCACAAGGTACGTATAAATCTATACATACACCTATACATACATATCAATTATATCATTGATGGTGCACTGCACTCTGCAGATTGATGAAAATGTAGCCAGAGAAATTATTAACCACAGATCCCTTCGCCATCCCAATATTATTCGTTTCAAAGAGGTTCATCATCTTTCTCATTTATTTTATTTTTATTTTTTTCAAAGAAATTAATTAATTAATTAAGTTGAATATATATGATATTAATTAGGTGGTATTGACGCCGACGCATTTGGCGATCGTGATGGAGTATGCATCTGGCGGAGAGCTATTTGATCGAATTTGTAATGCTGGTAGATTTAGTGAAGATGAGGTACGTACATCTGGATAATATAATTTATATCTTATTTTTAAGATTTTATTTCTTACTTTTTTTTATATTTTATCTTAATTAAATAAATGTTTAGGCGAGGTACTTCTTCCAGCAACTCATTTCTGGAGTCTGCTACTGTCACTCCATGGTATGCATATTGCTTCATTCACTGCAATTCAAAAACTATACATGTTGACTTAGTTTATAATTTCATGTTTTTTAGATTAGAGTAAACAAATGGTTTTTTAAATATATAATATGGAATTAATTAAAGTGGGAAATGGAAATGCAGCAAATATGCCACAGAGATCTAAAATTGGAAAATACGCTGTTAGACGGAAGCCCTGCACCCCGCCTCAAAATCTGCGACTTTGGCTACTCCAAGGTTTCTTTTTCTTTTTCTTTTCTTTTTTTTCCTTATTATATACTATTATTTATAACATTTTAAAATATGCATGGTAATTCATATTCATATCCTCAGTCGTCGGTGTTACACTCAAGGCCCAAGTCCACCGTGGGGACGCCGGCGTATATCGCGCCAGAAGTCCTCTCTCGCCGTGAATACGACGGCAAGGTACACACATATATCATTCATTTTGCTTTAATTAAACAATTAAAATGAAATATATCTATATATATAGTGGGAGCGGATCCAGTGAGAAAATGAGAAAGATGCTTGATTGCATTCACGACATTGCTTGATTGTATTGAGGTCGTTGCTTGATTGCAATGTTGCTTGATTGTGCTTTAGTTGTTGCTTGATTGCATTTTAGTTGTTGCTTGATTCAATATCAATCATTGATTTTTTTAGATCTGATGGACATGATTCATTCTTATTTCTCACATGGAGATTTTTTTTTTACATGATCCCTCCTCTTCATTTATATATATATATATAGAGGAGTGATCATATGATAATAAATAAGTATATTAAAAATAAGAATGAATCTCATCCATTAGATCTAATTAAGTCAATGGCTAATAACTAATCAAGCAACAATTAAAATGCTATCAAGCAATAAATGATCAAGCAACAAATGAAATACAATCAAGCAACATTGTAATCAAGCAACAACTAAAACATAATCAAGCAACATTGTAAAGATAATCAAGCGGCTTTATCATTTTATCACGGGAGAATTTTTTACCACCGGATCCAATCTCTCTCTATATATATATATAACCCAGGTAATTTAATTTCCTATGCATCTTGGATTTATATTTATATTTATTTGGGAAATAATAAAAATAGATGGCGGATGTGTGGTCGTGTGGAGTGACTCTGTACGTGATGCTGGTGGGAGCTTACCCGTTCGAAGACCCAGACGACCCCAAGAATTTTAGAAAAACTATTTCGGTAAGTATATATATATATATATATATGTCTTTATACATCTATATCTATATTTATATCGAGTGGTGGGGTTTAGAAAATGATCACATCTATATTCAATCAATGCTCCATAGAAAATATATTTATTGACTTATCTTACATTGTACTCCATATACTAAAATATATATTGTGTTTTTGTCTACTTGTCATATATATTATGTTTGAAAAAGTGTCATTCAAAGTTTGTCTTAAATAAGACTAAATTAATAAATTTCAGATTTCAGATTGATCTTATCGATAACTTTTTCTTTTTAATAATTTATTTGCTTTTAAGTATATTATCTGTCAGAATTCAGAAATGCTTCAAATTTGATGATGAGATTAATTCTAATTATTCGCAACATTTTTAATTTATTGTTACATTAGTTATGGGCATATTAACACGTGTTCACGATGGGTATTGAAGTGTTTCCTTATCATATCATATATTAGAAAAAATTAAAAGTTATTGAATAAAAAACTATTATTATATATATATGTATACATTCTTAAAACAAATTCTTATTTAATATGGAACAAATGTTAACATGAAGAATTGATTCAAATAATATAGATTCATTCATATCTAACACAAAAAATTAATTAGCAAAAACTCCTATGACACTGTTTTGCGATTCTTAGCTTGTGAGATAATTCTGATAAATAAAATATAAATTTCACTTTTAGTAATTAATAAGAAACAATGTGGTATTAAGAAATTATATATTTAAATAATGTAATTTGCTATTTGTGAGTTCTGTAAAAGAACCATTCTAACCATTATATAGTGGTATTATACTCCCATGTCCATGGCCGATGTGGGATAATTCAAGAAGCATCTCATATATATATATATAACATATTAAGTGTTGATATTTTGCAGAAAATAATGGGTGTGCAATACACAATCCCCGACTATGTTTATGTCTCCCGAGATTGCAGGCATCTTCTCTCCCGCATTTTTGTTGCTAATCCCTATCGGGTATCCTTCTTCTACTTTAAACATAGTACTCTCATTTCTGATTTTCACTTTTATTATTATTATTAGTATTTTATATATATACATAATGGGAAGGTCTTGGGTTAGGCAGGCCTAAACGAATTAGGCAGGTTTTATCCATTAACCCAAGCTCAAACCCATATAATATACCCTAATTGGGGATTAATAAACCCTATTTGGGATGGGTCAACCCATTTGGGTAGGATAAAACCCGCCTAAACCGTTTAGACCTGCCTAACGCAAGTTTTTGCCATACATAATATGTTTACTGCAGAGGATCAACATCAAAGAAATCAAGAGCCATCCCTGGTTCTTGAAGAACTTGCCACGAGAACTCGCTGAACCCAATCAAGTTGTCTACTACCAGAGAGACAACCCCACCTTGTCTTCACTTCAGACCATTGATGACATCATGAAGATTGTTAGCGAAGCTCGAAAACTACCTCAGCCGTCCAAGCCGGTCTCCGGCTTCACATGGGCAGGAGATGAGGATGATGATGATGACGAAGATGTGGAGGAAGAGGAGGATGACGATGATGAAGATTACTATGATGCCCAAGTCAAGCAAGTCCATGCTAGTGGGGAGTTTCATCTCAAGTGATTTTATTGTATTTTATCTATTTTGTATATGTTTTGACAAGGCTGAATTATGTTATCTATGATGGTTTAAGCTATTACTAATTTCAAAAGTTTGAATTTCTTTTAGTATGGTAAAAGGGATCGATTTTCTCACTCAAAGTGCTAATGTGGTAAGGAGACCTAGGATGAGATATGCTCTCGATTCGATTACAGCTCTACTTATCTGAAAGAGAATAAACATTGAAAACTATTGTGCATGAATGTATTTACTTTATACATTGTATTTATCTTGGATGTAATTAGGTGGGTAGTAGAAATGAAGGGTCTTCTCCCTATTATTGTACATGTATATATACTGATATGTAATTATGAAAAGGTAAGGAGGACTGATCCTCTCCCTTCCAGTTCTGTTTTCATTCTTGTCATGGTACCAGAGCAGTGAGAAAAAAAAATTGTCTCTGTCACCTACACTCCAATGGAAGAAAAAGTCGTTGATGATGCGAAAAGATGGAAAACGATATCGCCGTACGATATCACAGCCAACGATAATCCTGGTTGTTTAATAACCCAGGTTCAACTCAAGGGTGATGAAAACTACGATGAATGGGCTCGTTCTCTGCGGACCGCTTTAAGAGCAAGGAAGAAATTTGGATTTATTGATGGAACAATCAAGCGACCAGATGAGGATTCGCCAGAAATCAAAGATTGGTGGACCAATAATTCTTTATTGGTGTCTTGGATTATGAATACAATTGAACCAAGTTTGCGTACATCCATATCTCATATGGAAGTGGCACAAGATCTGTGGGATGATATAAAAGAACGATTCTCTACTATCAATGGACCACGCATACAGCAATTGAAGGCGGCGTTGGTTGACACCAAACAAAAGGGTTTAAGTATAAGTGGTTATTACGGAAAACTCAAGAAACTCTGGAAGGAATTGGCCAACTATGATCGATTTCCAACATGTAAGTGTGGGCGTTGCGAATGCAAACTTGAGATTATATGGGAACAGAAAAGAGAAGAAGAAAAGGTCCATCAATTTCTTATGGGTTTAGATGAGACACTCTATGGAACATCTAGATCTAATATTCTTGCTCAGGATCCCCTGCCGAATCTAAATCGAGTTTATTCAATTGTGGTGCAAGAAGAGCGTATGCGGACGGTTGCTCGTGGAAGAGATGAG
>JAPKLW010003854.1:0-34147 GCA_026898455.1 Plectranthus barbatus
TGTCGCACGTGGGACTGTCGCATAGGCCCGGTTTGGGGGCGCGACAGAAGTTGGTATCAGAGCGTAGGATTTTATTTGGCTCGGTACCTTGACCTCTTAGATTCGAGGTTTTCATTTTAATGCATGCTTATTTGAATTCCATGATCTACTCATTCCTAATCTTAATTGGAATATTTGCTTAGTATGAGCATGCATGCCTTCTTGAAATAATTGTTTGAATTCCTTGTGAATTTCCCTAAATTCCTTATGCTCATCTTCTTGAAATAATTGTTTGGATTCCTGGTAGAATTTCCATGTATTATCTATACTCATCTAGCTTTCGACTTGACAATTTTTGGATCCTTTGTGAAACTTCCATGATTTCTTTATGCTTATGAACCTCTTGACATGATTTTTCTTTGAATCTATCTCTTACCTTGATTTCCATTAAATCCATGCTTTAATTTAAAGAGATAGCAAATTTGAGCCTAATTCTTTCTTATGCAAAACTTGAAACCTATGTTCTTCCTATGTTCTTGAAAACATGCCATCAATTGTATTATTTGGATTATACGAGAATTTGGAACCATTTTGTGTTCTTTGTTGGTTCGAAAATTGTGACCGTTGTTAAAACTCGATCCCTCTCCATAACGCACCACACCGTCATCAAACATTGAGGTACGCTTTTACGGACTTAAAACTTTTTAAGAAATGTTTGTGCATAACGGTTAAAGAGAAATTTGAGATTGTTTTGAAGGAGCTTTAAATTATTTTGAAGAAGCATAGTTTATGATTTAAATATCACTTGGGAGCCTATTTTTGAAAATCAAAGGATTTTATGAAAGCATGAGTTTCAAAAGTTGTTGAGTTGAAATTCTATTATAATTGTGAAATACAAAGCATGAATTAGGAAAGCATGATTGAATATGAAACATGTGAATTTCTTGAATGATGTGATTAACTTGGTGAATTATTATAGCATGATTATATGGTAATTGAAACTTTGTGGTTACATTGATTTCGAGAATAAATAGAATTATTGTCATACATTGTTGGATTTTCTGTTTTTAGATTTTTATTAGGATATTATATATTATGTAATGCGAAAGAATTTCGCGTTTGCATCGTCCGGATAACCTTAATATATACTTAATCGTGATGGAATCCATCACAATCGATGTGAAACATTATACCTTAATACTTTTTATTGTATTAATTAATTGTTATTATTTCGCACGACTACCCCAACGATCTCGTTCTCGCTAGCCATTTCTCAGTCTGCAGCCGCGGTCATCCACCTCGGGCAACGACAGACACTCGAATTACAGGCAAAATGCCGCGGTCTCATTGTGGGGCAGGACCACAGGCCGCGGCAGAACCCGAAAAGGGACTGAACAAGCACCGAATTGAACGGACCGGGTCACCAAGTTCATACAACTCTGAATAACTCTAACATTCGATACACTTTACTTCCATTACCCAACACGATACATTTCTATGAATTACAAGCAAACGATGACGAATTATACAAACCATAGTATGGGGAAAACCTCCGAATCAAGTCTAGAAGGTCGAACCATAATTCCGTAGGGACGACAAAAATGATAGCAAGCTTGGAGGCGTAAAATATATATATATATATATATATATTTATTTATTGTATTAGTTAATCTTATTTTATCAAGGTGATTAATCGGAACGCAAAACGGGAAACGAATGATGGTCGTGCATGCATAATGTTGTGAACTTTTAGAATTGAAATAAATAGCGAGATACGCTATAGCATGATAATACCATATGATTGATGATGCAAGAATACGCGAGTAATTGTATGAGAATATTTATTTCCGCAAGCTAATCCGTTATTCAACTGCGTTTGACATTTATTGTGCCTATTTTATAGAATGCCGCCAAAAGGACGACCCCGTGTGAGAAATCTTCATGAAATCCATGAGGAAGAGGATGAGGAAAGCGAGGAGCAGGGGGAAAGAGAACAAGAGGCATCACCTCCTCCTCCACCTCGAAAGATTGGGGAAATATTTTCTGAACAAAAACCGCCTACTTATGACGGTACTGGAAGCCCCGAGAAAGCCGCCATCTGGGTGCGGGGCATGGAACGAATCTTTCGCTACCTCCAATGCACCGAAGATGAGAAAATGATCTGTATGCCTTATCAACTACAAGGCGAAGCAGATTATTGGTGGGAAAGCCATCTGAGCACCCTCACTGACGAGGAGGCTGCTACTGTTACTTGGGAAGAATTCAAAGCCGAACTATATGAGAGGTTTGTCCCGGAAACGTACCAACTAAGTAAGGAAGAAGAATTCATGAATCTGAAGCAAGGAAGGGACACCGTGCAAGAGTACGATCGTAAGTTCTGCGCACTGTCGCGATATGCATCGGAACATATCGATACGGATAACAAGAAATTGAAAAGGTTCCGATCCGAACTGAGAAGGGAAATTCAGACTGCACTAGCTTGCTTGGAGGGACTGACATACAAATCCTTACTGAGGAGGGCAATGGCAATAGAGGCAACCTTGCCTAAAAATACATCGGTGCAGGCATCTCCCAGTCAACCACCTCGACAGGATAACAAGAGGAGGTTTGAACACCCTTCAAGCCAGGGATTCCGACAGAACCAGCATCTGCATAAGAGGCCATGGCAAGGAAACCAGAGGTTCCAATCTGGGAACCAATACTTTCAGAGAGCACCCCAGACTAACCATGCTCCTGCTCCTATCAGAAACAACTGCAATCGTTGTGGGAGGAACCACCTAGGTCGAGAATGCATGGCCAGGAATAATATTTGCTACCAATGTGGGAGAGTTGGACATTTTGCTGCAAGGTGTCCGAACAATGGACACAATAACTATAATCGGAACCCTCCGCCGATTGGAGCAGGACAGAATAGGCCGCAGCCACCCAGAAGAAATGCTCCTCCACATAATCAGAACAGGAACCAGGCGCCACAACTACCACCACAGGCCAACCGTCAAGGGAGAGCCTTTTGTCTAACTCAGGGAGACGATGCAGAAAAGGATGCCGAGAACCTCACAGGTATCTGCCAGATTTCAAGTATGCCTATCATTATATTATTTGATACCGGAGCCTCGCATTCATTCATCTCAAAAGCATGTGTAGATCTACTTGAGATAAAAACTGTAGGGAAAGAAAAAGCGCTAGACGTAGTGACACCCACAGGAGAAATTGTACTCATAGACCAATATTGTCCAACTGTGGAAGTCGAACTAGGAAATGACCATATCTCAATCGAAAACCTCAACGTTATGGACATGGCCGACATCGATGTCATTATAGGTATGGATTGGCTAACCAAACGCAAAGCGATCATTGATTGCAAGGAGAGGAAGGTCTCGTTCACAGACTCCACCGGGAAGATCACCGACTTCCATGGATTTAGCAAGAGGCGAAGAGTACCCGTTGTGTCGGCACTAAGTGCAATGAGGGAACTAAATAAGGAAGGAAGCCAAGCTTACCTTATTTGGCTCGATGGAGATGAAAGTAAGAAGGAAGAGATACAAGATGTCCCCATAGTTCGAGAATTCGAGGATGTATTTCCCGAAGAACTACCTGGATTACCACCGGACCGTCAGCTAGAGTTCACGATCGAATTAGAACCCGGAGCAGCACCAGTGTCAAAAGCACCGTATAGAATGGCACCGAAAGAACTACAAGAGTTGAAGGCTCAACTGCAAGAACTCTTGGATCTCGGATTTATAAGACCCAGTGTTTCACCCTGGGGAGCCCCGGTGCTATTCGTCAAGAAGAAAGACGGATCACTAAGAATGTGCATCGACTATAGAGAGTTGAACAAACTAACACTGAAGAACAAATATCCCCTACCTAGGATAGATGATCTATTCGATCAACTCAAGGGAGCCGGAGTCTTCTCAAAAATTGATCTCAAATCCGGTTATCATCAGTTAAAGGTCCGAGCAGAAGACGTTCCAAAAACTGCTTTCCGTACAAGATATGGACACTATGAGTTCACAGTGATGCCGTTTGGGTTGACAAATGCTCCTGCGGTATTTATGGACTTGATGAATTGAGTTTTCCACCAATACCTTGACAAATTTGTCGTAGTGTTTATTGATGACATCTTGATCTACTCTAAGGGGAAGGAAGAGCATCAAGAACATCTTCGGATCGTCCTAGAGACACTAAGAGCCGAGAAGTTGTACGCAAAGTTTAGCAAGTGTGCATTTTGGCTCAAGGAAGTTATGTTCTTAGGGCACGTCATATCCGCCGAAGGGATAAAGGTCGATCCTAACAAGATCCAAGCAATACAAGAATGGAAATCACCGAAGAATCCGAATGAAATCCGGAGTTTTCTAGGCTTGGCAGGCTACTACCGACGATTCATAGAAGGATTCTCGAAGATAGCGAGGCCAATGACGCAACTACTAAGGAAGGGTGCAAAGTATGAATGGTCGGAGGCTTGTGAGAAAAATTTCCAAAAGTTGAGGGAGCTATTGACCACTGCACCTGTACTAGCTGTACCTGAAGATGGAAAAGTCTTCGAAGTCTACACCGATGCGTCAAAGAATGGATTGGGATGTGTGTTAATGCAAGGTGGGAAAGTGATAGCATATGCTTCCCGACAATTAAGACCACACGAGCTTAACTATCCGACGCACGATCTAGAACTAGCCGCTGTGGTACACGCACTTAAGATATGGAGACACCATTTATATGGTGTTAAATGTGCAATATTCACAGATCATAAGAGCTTGAAATACTTCTTCGAGCAGAAGGAGCTAAACATGAGGCAACGACGATGGTTAGAATTAGTCAAGGATTATGACGTAACAATCAACTACCATCCCGGAAAAGCTAACAAAGTTGCCGATGCCCTAAGCCGAAAAGGCTATGCGAGCGCAGCTTATTTGACTGCATCTGAGGACTTGATCAGAGAATTCGAAAAACTCAGACTTGAAGTCATTATACCGAGTTCAAATGAAGAAGGTGGAAGTCTAGCCGCCATGGTAGTAATCCCCGAACTGAGACAACGGATCATTGACCTACAAAGGCAGAGCAAATCATTAGAAAAGATCCGAGTAAAAGTTCGACAAGGCCAAGAGGGAGACTTCACCGTGGCACCAGATAATGCCTTACTGTTCAAAGGAAGAATTTGCATACCCGAAGACGAGGGTTTAAGAAAAGAGATTATGAAGGAGGCGCATGACACTCCGTATACCGCTCACCCCGGAGGAACCAAGATGTATCAAGATTTGAAGCAATCATTTTGGTGGGAAGGTATGAAGAAGGATATATCCGAGTACGTGGAGAGTTGTCTGATTTGCCAACAAGTCAAAATGCTACATCAACGCCCGTACGGTAAATTGCAACCGTTAGAAATACCTGAGTGGAAATGGGAGCACATAGCTATGGATTTCGTAACCGGTCTGCCAGCAACACAGAAAAAGAATACGAGTATATGGGTAATTGTCGATCGACTGACCAAGAGCGCTCACTTCCTACCAGTTCAGATAACTTTTGGAGCCGAAAAGCTAGCACAAATTTACGTGCGAGAAGTAATCCGACTGCATGGGTTACCTAGCTCCATCACCTCCGACAGAGATGCCAAATTCACTTCCAGATTTTGGATGAGCTTGCAAAGAGAACTAGGGACTCAACTAAATTTCAGCACTGCTTATCATCCTCAAACAGATGGACAATCCGAAAGAACGATTCAAATCCTAGAAGACATGCTGAGAGCAGTCGTACTCGATCAAGGAGCGAATTGGGAGCGAGTTCTACCACTAATTGAGTTTGCTTACAACAACAGTTATCAGTCAACCATCAAGATGGCACCGTTCGAAGCACTATACGGTAGAAAGTGCAAGTCACCTCTCTACTGGGACGAGGTAGGCGAGAGGAAGGCACTTGGCCCTCAAGCGGTAGAAGATATGATTAAATCGGTCCGTCAGATCAAACAAAGGATCAAGGAAGCACAAGACCGACAAAAGTCGTATGCCGACACCCGCCGCAGTGAATTGAAATTCGAAACAGGGGATAAGGTCTTCTTGAAAATATCCCCCTCGAAAGGAGTGACTCGTTTTGGGATGCACGGGAAATTAAAGCCAAGATATGTAGGTCCGTTTGAGATCCTTGAAGAAGTAGGCCCGGTATCTTACCGATTGGCCCTGCCGCCAAATATGGGCGACATTCACAACGTGTTTCACGTATCTCAACTCCGCAAATATGTCTACGACCCTAGACATGTTATCCATCATCATGAGGTGAATGTACAACCGGACCTCCATTACCGTGAGATGCCAGTAGCAATCCTCGATAGAAAAACTCAAGAGCTCCGCACAAAGAGTATACCGATAGTGAAAGTACTATGGAAACATCATGATGTTGAAGAAGCTACTTGGGAACTCGAAGAGAAGATGAAAGAAAAATACCCCGAGCTATTTCAGTAGACTTTCAATTTTCGAGGACGAAAATTTTTATAAGGTGGGTAGGATGTAACGCCCCGTATTTTTCCAACCTTTTATTTAATAAATTACGAAGCAAATGTCGCTACAACCATTATATTATTAATATCATGAAGCGACTTCTCTATGATATCCGAATTATAGCCGCGAGGACGAATAGTAAAATTCGATAAATAAATAACGGATGACGATCGGAATAATTTATTCAACTCGGAAATATTTAATATTATCGTAGCGACGCGTTTGGGCCGAGTTAATTATTTAAGCCCAGCCTTTTTATTTATTTGGAGAATTGGGCTAAGAGGACTCTATTTATTTAATGTGTTGGGCCAATTTAAATAGGAGCCCACATGAGAATAAATAAAATAGCCCAACTAATTAATTTAGCAAGTCCATGTATATTTCCTTATTTAAATTCATAATTATCGAAATAAATATCGAGATGAGAATTTTAGTCCGGAAAATATTTATATTATATTGATATCACCTCCGAGGCAAATTCCGGAATTTAATTCCATTAAATGGGATACCCCATATTTTCGACACACACATATATATATACACGAGATGATGATCGATTTTAATCGCGAGCCGATGGACATATGATCGAGTTGTTGGAATAATTAATTCCCTACTTATTAATTTTATTAGCCATATTATTCCTATTTTAGAGATGAGAACTTAATTAAATATGGGAAGACCCATATTATTATTTTATGCCCAAATATTCATACGACGTCCGATTGAGACGATTCGAAATGCCAAAGCAAGAATTCAAAGAGAGAAAAATTGTCGTATCATTTATTTAAATTATCGGATGCAAGACCATAGTAATAAAATTTAATTAGAGATCATGGGATATATTTATTCCATCATATATGTAGTGATATGATTGCTCTAGCCCCTATTTTGGCAATTCACCCACAAGGGCAATGAGTTACAAAATAGAATTTAAATCATTAGAGGGCAAACATGTAAAGTATGGTTGTGATCATTACAAAATCCCATCAAACCATGCAAGTATATTTCTACACTCCATCACCTTATTTCTCCTTCCCATAATCGACACACTCCCCATTTTATTACCAAAAATTCATTTTTTTTTTATTTTATCTCCATAAATCATTACAACCTTATATTAAATCATGCAATTATTTTTCCTACACTTCAATTATGAAAGATGGAATATTATTATTAATAATAATTATTCCCCACCATAATCACTACACTCCAATTATGAAAGATGGAATATTATTATTAATAATAATTATTCCCCACCATGATCACTACACTTCAATTATGAAAGATGGAATATTATTATTAATAATAATTATTCCCCACCATGATCACTACACTCCAATTATGAAAGATGGAATATTATTATTAATAATAATTATTCCCCACCATAATCACTACACTTCAATTATTTTATTTTCAAAGTTCATTTAATCATTCCACTCCACCCCATTATCACCAAAAATTCATTTTATATTTTGGTGGATTAGTTGGTGGATGTTCCAAATGGGAACCACATATTTATTCTTTTGGCAATTTTTAATCAAAAGTTATTCCCTTCTTTGCCTATAAATAGGGAGTGTATTTGCATTCATTAATCATCCCATAAGAAGAAAAATATTTGGTGTTTGTTTCTTCTCTCTAAGTTCTTCTTATTCCTTTGTGCATTTTTCTTGCAATTTTTGGTGATCTTTGGGCCAACATAAAACACCTCCAAAACAGCCCCTTTGAAGCTTCAATATCCAACCCTTTCCCCACCTATTGAGTCTTCATTTTTACATAAACCTTACCTCCTCTACGCAATGACGTAAGAAGCCCTATGATCGGAACACATTGATCTCAAGCATGAAGTAGAATCAAGCTTCAAGTAGATGATTTCTACACTCCCTACGATTTCCTTGTTATGAATATGTGATTGCATGTAGGATCAAGAAGTCACAAATTAAATTCTTAAGGGAAATGGATTAGATGAGCATGCCTAGGCCTAAGCTTGTTATATGTTGCATATTGATGAGCATAGAACATATATATATATGATTGCATGTTTGATCAAACCTAAGAATCATGACCTTTCATGTTAAAGTTGATATTCAAACTTAGATGGATCTGAAAATGATATATATGAAGCTTGGGAATGAGATAATGGCATGTATGTTGAGAAATCATGTGTTGATGAATTTTGAGAGCATGCCCTGTTTTGGACAGAGATTAAAATGCATATGGCTGATTCTGTGATGGTTGGATTGAGTTGATTTTAGAACTGTATAAACTATAACGAGTTAGGAATCTGTGGAATTTGGAAATTCATGAATCGGAGTTGTAAAACTCGAGTTTGAAGCATTTTAATAATGTGTGGCAGATTCTGGCAGTTTAAATTTCACGGCCTTAAAAATATATTTCTGCACTTTGGAAAAATCTGATATTTATAAAATGAACTCTAGACATGTTAATTAGTAATATGTATAAAAATCAAGTCATTTCACTTAGTAGATTAATTATTAAAAATTCGGGAAGTTGACTCCTGAAATCTGAAAATGCTGAAAGTCAATTAGGAGATTTCATAATTTGTAGTTGAGTAATTAATTGGAATAATTTGATTAAAGAACTTAAATAATTATTTTGAGCATTATAGTAATTTATTTCAAACTTTAATTAGGTACTTTAATCTCCAAGAAGGAAGCATCAACTAGCGGTACTAAGTAATTGGATCCATCGAATCATTTGAGGTGGGCACTACTTTATCCTATCAAATGGTTTTTGCCAAATGTTTTTCCCAAAATGATTCTTTGTTTTGAGGCATGTTACACCGCAAATTGTTTTGGCACCGTATGATTATTATGATGACATGAATTGGTGGATGAATGATATATTGGAGATGTGTTGGATCGGGGAAGTGGCTACCCCCGTGGTATTGTAAGCCTAATGCATTAGCCCGGATGGTAATAAGACTACCGGTTGGGTAAGGGTAACTAAACCTTACCGGGTAGATAGCGAGTGGCTACTCCTATCTTACCCCTTGTGATTATGTGGATCATGTTACATATGAAATGTTGATATGTTGGGAAAATGATTATGTGGTGCCTAATTTGAGTGGGAGCTCCCAAGTGAGGAAAATATTTCTGCATATACATGATGATTTCAATAAAACTTGTATTATGCATGAGTGTGCGGTGTTTTCATGATATATGTATGTATTTGTTTTCGGGACACCGTGACCACTGGGTACCCGGGAGTACTCAGCCCCTATGCGCGTTTTCCCTGTGTGTAGGTACCGATTGATGAAGGTGAAGGTGGCGTTATGAGGAAGGGGATCGAAGGAGGAAACCGGAACGATTCTTGATTGTATTAATTGTTCGGTTTGTACTTCATTTCGAATCCATGTTGCTTTTGATTATATCTTTCGAATGGCATGTATTGCACCCCATGATTACTTGGATTTACGATCTAAACTTTCTAAATCTTATTTTGTATTAAGCTTTCAAATACTTGGATTTATTCAATGCTAGTTCATGAAACCTCTTATTATTCCTATGTTTCATTCTTGCCCAAGCATGCTAATTGTTTTGTTCTCCTAGCATGATTTGATTTGTTGGTTATGGTATCGAAGCGACGAGCTATGTCTTCATACATAGTCTCATTTATACTTGCTTTCAAAATTGGAATATGCACTTATGCATTCTTTCAAGCATGACTTAAAATATAGTTCCATCATGTTTCTATAAATTATTTGACTCCATTTTTCCGCTGCGAACTATTTATCTCTTTTCCTTTCAAGCATTCGTTAACTTATTGCCTCATCATGCTTGTAACCATTTAATTGATTCTAATCTCCGCTGCGAATTAATTATTTGAATCTCATTCTCTTATTTCATTTTCGATCAATCTTTACTTGCTTCCGCATGTTTAAATAATACTTCTTAAAACCACAACTTCCCTTAGCGTGCATTGTGTCGCACGTGGGACTGTCGCATAGGCCCGGTTTGGGGGCGCGACAGTGAAGAGGCTGCGAACTGACAATGGCCTTGAGTATTGCTTGAAGGAGTTCGAGAGGTACTATTCGAAGCACGGTATTGCGAGGCACAAGACAGTGGCTGGAACACCTCAGCAGAACGGATTGGCAAAGAGGTACAATCGGACGTTACTGGAAAGAACGAGGTGCATGTTGTTCGGTGCAAAGTTACCCAAGTCGTTCTGGGCAGAAGCAGTGACTACTGCAGCTTATTTTATCAATCGGTGTCCCTCGACTGCACTAGGTTTCAAGACACCGAAAAAAATATGGTCTGGTCATCCTCCGGATTTTAGCAACCTTAGAGCCTTTGGTTGCGTGGCTTATGCGAACATCAAAGGAGATAAGCTTGGGAGGAGGGCATTGAAATGCATATTCATTGGGTACCCTAAAGGAGTAAAAGGGTACAAGTTATGGTGTCTCGAGCCGGATGTAAGAAAGTGCATCATTAGCAGGGATGTGACGTTCAAGGAGGAGCTGGTAGGAAAACTGGATAAAGGGGCCAGGAACGGGAAAATATCCTTGAGAAACAAGGTGGTGTTTTGGAGGAACAGTCTGACAAGGTCGAAGGAGATAGATCAGGTGCTGAGATTGAGATGGAGTCGACTAGTGGGTCGGAGAGTACATCTCAGGTGGATGGGGAGATCGAGGTGGTTCGAGGGTCAGGTGCACTTCAAGATTATAATCTCACGAGAGATAGGGAACGAAGGTAGATAAGACCTCCCACTCGATTCGGATATGCTGATGTCGTAGCATATGCCTTTGTTATGGCGGAAGAGGTAGAGCTGGATGATACTGAGCTGAAGAGCTATACCAAGGCCATAACTTGTAAGGAGAGGCTCAAATGGCTCGATGCCATGAAGGAGGAGATGAACTCCTTGAGGAAGAATAACACCTGGGAGTTGGTGGATAAGTCGGGGGAGAAGCAATCGATAGTTAGCTGTAAGTGGATCTTTAAGAAGAAACAAGAGGTTTCTGGGGTTAGATTCAAGGCTAGACTAGTTGCTCGATGCTTCAAGCAAAGGGAAGGTGTGGATTATGGCGAGTTGTTTGCGCCAGTGGTGAAACAAAGGTCTATAAGGCTGATATTGTCATTAGTTGCTCGGTACGACATGGAGTTGGAGCAACTGGATGTGAAGACCGTATTTCTGTACGGAGAGCTGGAGGAAAGGATCCTTATGACGCAGCCCGAGGGCTTCGAGGAAGCTGGTAGCGGGGAGAAGGTGTGTCTTCTCAAGAAGTCATTGTATGGATTGAAGCAGTCTTCAAGGCAGTGGAATAGGCGGTTCGACAAGTTCATGATTCAGCAGGACTTTGTTCGATGCAAACATGACCCATGTGTATATTTTTGAGGTGAAGATATGCAGACTCGAATTTATCTACTGCTGTACGTAGATGATATGCTGATAGCGAGTTGAGATAAGCAAGGGATAGCCAAACTGAAGGAAGCTCTGAGTCAGGAGTTTGAGATGAAGGATCTCGGTTGTGCTCGAAGGATCCTGGGTATGGAAATAGTTCGAGACAGGGCTCGGAAAAGACTCACATTATCTCAAGAGGGATACTTGATGAAAGTTCTTGAGAAGCATGGAATGAAGGATGTAAAGCATGTGCTCACTCCGTTAGCAGCTCATTTCAAGTTGAGTGCTGCTGGGAAACTCGACGAGGAGGAAAGGGAGTTTATGAGAGGTGTTCCTTATGCGAGCGTTGTCGGTTCGTTGATGTATGCAATGGTCTGTACGAGACCGGATCTTGCTTATGCTCTCAGCATGGTTAGTAGGTTCACGGCCGAACCTAGGAAAGAGCATTGGGCAGCTCTAAAATGGGTCCTCAGGTATGTTCGAGGGACAGTTGGAAAGGGTCTAGTCTTCGAGGATGATGGTTCGAGCTTGAGGCTCCCAGTCTAAGGGTTTGTGGACTCAGATTATGCAGGATGTATGGATACGAGGAAGTCATTGACGGGTTTTGTGTTCACATTGTATGGAACGATGATTAGTTGGAGAGCAAGTCTACAGAGGGTAGTTGCCTTATCTTCGACGGAGGCAGAGTACATTGCCTTGACCGAAGCGATTAAGGAAGGTCTGTGGTTGCTCGGATTCATGAATGAACTGGGGATTGATCAAGAAAAGATGAAGGTTTCCTGTGATAATCAAGGTGCTTTGCAGTTGGCAAGGAATGATGTTCATCATGAGAGAACTAAGCACATCGATGTGAAGTTCCACTTTATAAGAGATGTGGTGGCAGCCAGAGAGGTCGAGCTGCACAAGGTCAATACTCTTGATAATCCTGCGGATATGATCATGCAGCCAGTTCCAAGTACTAAGTTTGAGTACTGTTTGGAACTGATCAAACTGTTGAAGTCGAACTGAAGAGGAGGTGCCAAGCCGAGGTGATATTGAGCCTAAGGTGGAGAATTGTTGGAGTAGTCTCAATAACTCGAAGAAGTAGTTCGAGTGGGTTGAGGAGACTAGTCCGGTAAAGTGGATCGAGCTGTGTAGGTCGAGGAACTCGAGGAGTAGTTCGAGTTGGATAGATATGGAAAATATATTGTGTATATCTTGTTTCCTTGTTGGACAAGATTTATCCTTATTGGTATTAGATTTGGATAGGAATGAATCTATTAGATAGATTTATATTTAGATATATCTTACCATATCTAGGTTTTATATTCCTTATGTGATTAGGAATATCTCCCTATAAATACCCCTGCTCCCCACCAATTGTAATCGTCATACTTTGTAATTTCTTCACCATAATAAAATCATCACCGGGTGGCTTGAAGAGTGGACGTAGAGCTTATGCTCGAACCACTATAATTCTTTGTGTTCTTGTATTTTCTGTTAGTTATTTGTGTCGCAATCGCTTCAATTCACAACAAGTGGGAATATATATCTGCAGTTGTGGGATTAGGAAGCATTGTGTGGCTGCTTCTATTCTGCCCAAGCTTTAGGGTGGAATACTATTCTTTCCCTGTTGTTGCAGTTGTGACATCATTTACCTAACAGGATTGTGTAAACTGGAGTTAGATTATCTCTAGCAATGACACTCCACAACCAAACCTAACAATAAAATAATAATTTCTCTCTCATCCACCTATACAACCCACAAGCCAACTCAATTTCACTCACAGCAATGACATCCACACAACCTAAAATTTATTTTATTTTCATATTTATACTTCAATATATATTATTTATAATATTTTTTATTAATTTTTTAATTATATATTTATATATTACTATATAATTATAATATTTTTATTACATACACTTAAAATTTTAATATTTGAATAAAATATAAACTACAGAAGTGGAATAAAATTTTGGTAGTTTGAATAGTTTTGGGAGAAAGGATAATCTTGTTGGCTTGGATAATTTTGGGAAGAGAAGAAGTAATTGAGATCATTTGGATCCATAACAAGATATCAAAATGAAGAAATACTAGAGAAAATAGAAGTTTTGGTTGTGAATTAAAATGTATCAATATTGGGTTCATTTTATAGAGAAAAAAAAATTTATGAATTTTGGTATAATTTTTTTTTAATTATTTTGTGGATTTATCCAAAAATTACGAGTATCCAATCACATGCTGCCAAGTGACAGCATGTGAGTGGATGACATTGCAGCTCGTCCGACAGCAGTGGAGTCATGACACTCCTCCCCCAAATTTTCCTTTTACAATTTTTTTAATTCAATTTATTAATAAAATATGCATGACATTTTAGCAAATCTCATTGCTAGGACAAGTCTTAGTTTGGAGTGTTGACCAGCTTGTTTTTTGTTGACTTTAAGTTTCAGTTTATGCAACTTAAACTTAGACTTTTGACATATCTCAAATATTGTGTAGGTGTGATAGGAAAAAGTAGTGGTGGAGATTAAATGCTTCTCTAGGAAGACTCTACAACTATTTTGTCTATATTTTTTGTAAAAGTTGAAAAAACCAATAGAACCTTCTCTCTGTTTTTTTTTGTTCTTGCTGTTTTCTCTCTAAAATAAGTCCAGCAAATACCAACACTGTCTTATTCAAAGAGGAAACAAAAGAGCAGCAGTGAAATTTACGGCAGATTGTAAACATGTATATAGATCTGCTAGTAGCCCCTCTTATAAAAAAGGAAAAATGGATGAAAATAAGGAAAAATAAGATACGAAGGAATTGAAGTTATGGTGGAAAAAAAAGAAATAACCCTCTATAAAATTTTATGGATCCGCGACAACAAATATGTCAACCTGAATCCACTTTTTGAATCAATCTAACCTTCCAAAATTTGGACTGAATTCACATCCTTAAATTCAGTATTGGAGGATAGGTAATTCACACTTATATTGTAAGTAAATCAAGAATAGTTAATGCGGGTTGAAGATAAAGCATTATCTTATGTGATTGGAGAAAGAAAATCCCGTCAACTTAGACAGAAAAAGTAAAAAGAAAGGCAAGAGCTCAATGATGATGATGATAAACAAGAAATGATGAAATCCACCACCCCCAATCTCAAAATGGTGGCCACTACCACTCCTTTCTTTTCCATTCCTCAAAATAAACAACAACAAAAACTAAAAGCAGTTGCCTCAATTGAAACTTAATTTTCTCACTATATGCTAGTGCACCTAACATTATTGCAACAGTCCACACATGTGGAATTTGCTGAGAAATACAAAACTCAGTCAATTGTGGAATTTGCTGAGCAAACCTCATTTTTCTTTGAAAACATTTATGACACTGAGTCTTTCCGGTAGCAATTTAAGGTCACACATATCATTGCTGTGCTGCACACAACCATCCTCTTCTTACAATGCCACCTTCTTGGCTTTTCTTCATTTCTCTACTTTCATCATCAATTCTCTTCACTCATTCCTACACCCAGTGTCTTGACGAACAGAAAAGCTTGTTGCATGAGCTCAAGAGTGAACTGATATTCAATTCTTCTGTTTCAGAAAAACTGGTGCTATGGAATCAAACGGATGAGTGCTGCAATTGGCACGGTGTGGAATGCGACCATGGTGGCCATGTGATAAGCTTACAGCTGGATGATGAGGCCATATCTGGTGGAATCGGGAAATCATCAACTCTCTTCCGATTCCACTATTTGGAGAAGCTGAATCTGGCTTTCAATGAATTCAACTACGCACAGATTCCAACAGGGTTTCACAATCTCACTTCTTTGACACAGTTGAATTTGTCATATGCAGGTTTTTCTGGGCAGGTTCCAGTTGAGATTTCGTCCTTGAGGAAATTGCTTAGTCTCGATATCTCCAGCAGTTATATGGCCATACCAATTGAAAGGTTATTTCCCAGAGGTAATCTTCCAGTTACCCAATTTACAAATCCTTGATTTGTCTGAAAATGATGAACTCAGTGGAAACATTCCACCATTTAGTCCAAATGGGTCTCTCAAGTCTATATTCCTGGGCTGGTCAAACTTCTCAGGGTCGATACCAACTTCAATTGGCAATCTCAAAACATTGTCTTGGATAGATCTGCGTCATTGCAGATTCACTGGACCGATTCCATCCACCTTTGCTAACCTAACTCAACTAGTTTTTGTCGACCTGTTCAGTAACTTCTTCACAGGCTCACTTCCCAGCTATCTCTTTCGTCTCTCTTCATTAAAGACCCTTGAGCTTAGCTACAACCAATTTATTGGTCAGGTTGAGGAATTTTCCATTGTAAATGCCTCAAACATTGTTACTTTAGATTTGAGTGGAAATCAACTGGAAGGCCCTATTCCTGACTCCCTCTTCCAACTTCACAGCCTCCAAACTCTCTCGCTCTCCGTCAACTTTTTCAATGGCACATTTCAACTAGAAAAGATTCAAAGTTTTGTGAATCTAACAATCCTTGATCTATCTCGCAACAAATTGTCAGTACATGTTGGTGGCAACTTGAATTCAAGTTCATATGTTTTACCCAAGCTAAAAGTCTTAAGTCTAGCTTCTTGCGACATGCATGATTTTCCTTATTTCTTTAAACTTATTCCTGGCATGAGGTATTTGGACCTCTCGAATAATCGGATTGTTGGGGAGATACCCAGTTGGATTTGGGATACGCAACTTGATTTTTTGAACTTTTCCCTTAATCATTTTTCAGATCTTCAAAAGCCTTACCATATACCTGCTTCTCTTCAAGTCTTAGACTTGCACTCTAACCAGCTCCATGGCGACCTGCACCTCCACATTCCACCTAGAATTGGAAACTTAACGTCTGATCTGCAGCTCTTATCGCTTGCAAACAACAGTTTAAGTGGATCAATTCCAAACTCCCTCTGCAATGCCGAGAACCTTCTGTTTCTTGACTTGAGTGTCAATAAATTGAGTGGCAATATACCCCCCTGCCTACATGAAAACCTTGATCAGCTTCAATTCTTCAATCTTGGGAGAAACAACATCAGCGGTCACGTCCCTGACAATCTTCCTCAGCATTGTGGCTTACAAATCTTTGATCTTAGCTACAATACTATAGACGGGAATATCCCAAAGTCTCTCAAAAATTGCCAGTGGTTGGAGCTCATAAACGTTGGGAACAACATCATCCGTGATACTTTCCCATGCA
Source organism: Plectranthus barbatus (assembly GCA_026898455.1). Lineage (NCBI taxonomy): Eukaryota > Viridiplantae > Streptophyta > Magnoliopsida > Lamiales > Lamiaceae > Plectranthus > Plectranthus barbatus. The sequence continues at coordinate 17,011 of JAPKLW010003854.1, forward strand.
TGCTATCTTCGACCTTGCGTGTCCTCGTTTTGCACTCCAACAGATTCCACGGAGAGGTGAGATGTCTAAAGAGTTGGCCGCATCTTCAAATTCTGGATATTTCTTCAAACAATTTTAGTGGAGGTCTAGAATCAATAAACTTCTCTAGTTGGACAACAATGATTCATCAAAGTGATCCACAATTGAGGATTGACATTTTAGTCTAAGACGTATACTTCTGCTATTGGTCGGCAATGTTGAGAATAGTTATGAAAGGCCTAGAGCTGGAGCTCGTCAAGATTTGGCCAGACTTCACTTCCATTGATTTCTCGTGCAATAATTTTGGAGGAGAGATACCAGCTGCAATTGGTGATCTGAGATTACTTTATCTTCTCAACTTATCCCATAATGCTTTTAACAGCACAATCCCAAAAACATTGGGAGCCTTGAGCAATCTCGGATCGCTTGACATCTCCGTTAACCAGCTCAGAGGAACAATACCAGAGGAGCTTGCACGACTCACGTTCCTTTCATTCTTGAATGTGTCCTACAACAAGCTGGTCGGCAGGATCCCAAATGGCCCTCAATTCAAACATTCCAAGCTGATTCCTTCCAAGGAAACCCAGGGCTGTATGGTTTCCCTCTGAATATCAGCCGCAGAAACAACAATCATCACCACCAGAACATAAAAAAGAGACAATTAGGAAGAGGGAGATCGAGTGGGAATATGTATCTGCTGCAGTTGGATATGTTGTGGGGTTAGGAAGCATTGTTTGGGTGCTTGTATTCTGCAGAAGCTTCAGAGAGAAATACTTTGATAAAATAGAAGAGGTAGTTGAAGAGAGATTGTATGGTATTAGCAAGAGAAGACGACGTGCAAGAAGAATAGTCAGGACTCAGGGCAGGAGATCATAGTGCTTTGCTTTATTAAATCTGTCTACTTGAAAGAGAGTTTCTATGGATTGTATGAGTGGTTCTTTGTCTAAAGTTTGAAAGTTTTGAGATTTTGAATGCCTGAAATCTTTTCTCTTTTCAAAGCTTTGTTGAAGCCAGCCACTTTTGGAATTTATTATTTGATTTCCCTTTTCTAACCAGCAGCCCCACACCACTGCTATCATGGGAGTATCCATCTGTTAATCTTTCTATTTCCTTGCCTTTAACGGATGACAATACCTTTTTCAAAGTGATTCCATCAGTTTTATCATATATCATTGCATATTTTAAGAATTGTTATATGATCTAGGTAAGGCATTTAGGAGGTGAACAACCTTATCCTCATCTCCTATAATTGCCCTTATATTCTCAAGATCATCAACGATCTTGGTAACTCATCAAGCTGATCTAAAACACTTCTCTCTTCAGAGAATTTGCAAGTATATGATCTTTGTTTTAAGTAGAGACGATTGGCTAAAGACTTAGACATATACAGGGTTTCCGACCAACTTCTTCCAAACATCAGCTGCAGTATCTTCCTTGGATACCTCTCTCAACACCTTATTATCAAGGCTCAAGAAGATCATGCATCTTGCCTTGATCACTAATTTTTTCTTCTGCTCCTTTGTCTCGTCCTTGAATGCAGTTGCATCATCAAGGGTAGCTTTATCAAGCCCTTGTTGTGTAAGGATGGCCAGCATTTTAACTTTCCAAAGCCCAAAATCGTCTTTACCCGTAAATTTATTGATCTCATATCTTGCGGACCCCGTAAGTGAAAAATTCAAAATCAAGAATCCTCCAAACACAGTAACCACTAAGAACAATACAAATAGTAACAATGATATTAGATTACAACTTTTCAACACTTTTGCAATTACAATATATTTTCAAATTTTTACATTTAAAACATAAGATTTGTTTTTTTCCCCCTCAATTATAAAGCGCATTCCAAAGTAGTATCAATTAGAATTACTTATATAAAAAATTAAATTTTGTAACCATTTTTTGTATAAAAACAATTTTAAATGATTTTTGTACGACAATAGCTTCGTGAGCTCGGAAATTACAAAATCTAAATTTTTTTATTAAGTAATCTTAATTAATAATATTTCGGAATTAAAAAAAAAAAACAGTGTGTTATAATTAAAAAAATCTAAATTTTATATACTAATTGAAAAGAATCATGCTTAAAATTCTAAACCATTTTAGGCCAGTGTAATCCAATAATTGGAGAATCCAACAGTTCGTAGCAGGTTTTGAGAGAGTCGGAGGTGATATGAGGATGTGTAATTTTTATTCACATACGCGACAATCAGATGCTAACAAGGCCTCATCCATTTTCTGTGCGATCGTTTTTTTTTTTGTTCAAGAAAGGTGGTATATTTGTTAATTTATGTATTCTTTATATATTTTCTTGCATGGTTCTCACACCTTCTCTATATTTCCTTGTTGGAAAAATAATAGTAAAATAATGTTTGAAAAATAGGAATTACAAAATGAGAGACTAGAATATATAGTGATGAGTATTGTGGATGTGTGCCCATATATTTGAGAGAGAAAGGTGAGAGATTCTATTTCAAAATCGCTTTAATTTCATTTCACTCCACTCCAAATATAGTGCATTATAAAATTATCTAGAACACTCACACTATTCTTAATTAATTCGATCTTCAATCCTCACTAGATCCTTTTACACTTTTCTCATCATACATTTCATTTAATATATTATTCTTTGATTTTCTAGACTATTCAACATATATCAATAGCCACTTAATTTCTTGAATTATCTTATTTTTGATAGATCAAATTTATTTCCAACACCCCTCTTAAACTTGATTTATCTTCAAGCTTGTCCTCACTTTTGAAGAATTCTTTGAAAAGATTGTAACCTCTCTCATTTCATTTCTTGCTGACACCTTTTCTTTCGAATAGGCCTATAAATACCTCTTGTATATTCATTTTTTAGGCAACTAAGCTCTGGCATGTGAAATAACTATCATTTATTCTCTTATTTTTTGGAAAATTATTGTAATTCTTTGTGGAAGAAATTCATAGAATTGCTTGAAGAAACCGGCGTCAAAAGTTGTAAGCTTTGTTTTCTAGAGTGGTTTGACTGACTTCTTTCGCATTATTTATTAATTTTTTACATTGTTACTCGTTATTTCTTTTAGCTTATGATTTGAATAACTACCTGCTCCTTTATAGATTTGTTGATAGCCATTCCTGCATACTGATTCGAAGATTGGACTACACTTGTAAATCGTAACCTGATCCCAGTTTCTGATAATTATGGGGATGGAATCCTCGATTATTAACCATTACATACTGAGTAAATAATCTAAATGAAAGGCCCTGTTTTGAATATGGAACTTGGATTAGCTAATTTCCATGGTTGCTTGCTTAACATAATTTGAAGTGTGAGAATACATAATTCCACTTGAATTACATATGGTTGATATTGACGCTTAACGTAGTTTGAAGTGAAAGAATATATGATGTTGGCTTTCAGCTAAGTTAAAGTAAGTCCACTTGAAATACATATGGTTGATATTTACTTAAAACATGAAATGAATTGTGTTGAGACTATCTTATTTCATTCTGTAGGTTCACACATTGTTTCATTGTAAATTGCTTATTCCCCTTTTTGTACAAATAATGCATGCATTTTAAAATTAAAATCCTGCTCAGTTGATGAGTTCATTTTCTCCAACTGAAGGGTCTTCCCACTATATGCTAAACATTTATTTTAGTTCTATTAAAATAATACTTTGGTAGAGATTTTGCTTGATATGAGAGAAGTTATATTGGTTAATATTATTAAATGAATATTTAACTTGTTAACTACTCCCTCTGTCCCGGTCAAATTGTTCATATTTGACCGAGCACGATAATCAATGCATGTGAGTGGTAGTGAGATGAATATCTAATATTGTGGGACAGACGAAAAAAGAAATGTGAATAATTTACTCGGGATGGAGGGAGTATATTATTGCATGTATAATCAAATATAGATACAAAATGGACAAAATATATTTATTTTTAAAAAAATGCAAATTTTGTGTGTTTGCATAATAATCATTGAAACAGAAAATAAATAGGCCTAAAACTTTGAAAACCCATGTGTATGGTTATTTACCAACATACTAGTACTAGTTATAACATTTGAATATAGATGAATTAGTCAATATTAAATATAGGGTTAATTGCAAATTAGATTACAATTAACTTTTCATCACTTTTGCAATTAAAATATATTTTAGATTTTTGCAATTACAACATTTCATTTCAATCGAAAGCCCATTAAATTGAAGTGCCGATTCCATGGCGAGGATGTGCAATTTTTATTTAAATTTGGTAAATTCATAAGACCACCTTTAAATTTCATTATATAAGTCTCTAAAACTTGTATTATATGATGAATTTAAATTAATGGTCAGAAAGATATACTAATAAACGAAGTAGAGCATTAAATTCAAACTAGTCCATACCACCACCTACAAACAACCAAACACCTAATTGCATTACAATTTCAATTTTCCATAGCTAGCTCATACTCGTCTTCTCTTCGAGAAGAGAATCTGAGAAGTCGTTACTTGAATAAAAAAGATGGGTTCAAAATTAACTCCAAATTCATCGTACCACCTTTTAAGTTGCATTATATAAGATTGTAAACATGCATTATTTAGGTCTGTAAATTTACATTAAGATTTATGGGGTAATTGATATTTTGACAAAGTTATTTGTTTTCTGATTTAAAATGTATTATATAAGCATGTATATTTGCATTATATAGGTTGGTTCAATTGCATTATGTTTGATGAACTATCAGATTTTTGCAAAATATAAATATATCTTTTTTAGGTGTAAGTTGCATCATATAAGCTTGTAAATATGCTTTAGTTACACATGTATAATTGCAGTATCTCATTTTAAGACGATTATCAAATTCAAAACATATGTAACATGAATTTTGTTTGAAAGATAATGAAATTATCTTTAATTTGATATATGACAACCGAAAGTTAAATAATATTAAGGTCTCTTCATATATATATGCAAAAAGTGTGGAGACATAGATTAAGAAGATTTATTAAGATGTAATCCCCTCATATATGTATGCAAAAAGACTAAAATGCAAAATAACAATGAACTAAATTTAAGATAAAATAAACAAATTTTAAGTGAATGATTGTTTAAATGAAATGACGATCTAAAAATAAATTGAAGGAAATCAAATATAAAATGAAGAACATTGAAGATAAAATGAAAACATATCTTAATGCATAATTTTGATGTTAAAATGAAGTATTTTGATGTTAGATTGTAGTATTTGGCATTTCTCATGCTAACGATATTTCTCACCTGACATATATGGTTAATCTGGTGAGAATGCTCATTGTCGTGAGAAATAAGAATGAATACAGTTCGTTGATTTAATAACATCAATGATCCAGACTACATAAAACCTTGAACATAAAAAGCGGCATTTTATCCTCATTTTCATTCATTAAAAGGTTACATCGTCGTTACAAACAATGAATCAAAACTTCTATCTTTCATTTTATCAAGAATATATTTCATTAAATGGTAAACATTTAAATAAATTCAAAAAAAAACATCAATTTTTAAAAAAATCAAAATTCAAATCTTTCTTGGAAGGAACGACGAGCCGTTTTCACTCCGATTCAGCGCCCTCTTGGCCAAGTTAATGGATAAAATCGTGCTTGTGGCGATGAACTACAGAGCCGAACTTCCATGTGATGACGGCAAGAGGGTGGAAGGGGATGGACCTTATACTCTTCTTCATGAACCCACGATTGGTATACGAGGTGACGTTTCTAAACCACCTGCTGGCGGGAAAAGCCATTTACGTAAAACATGTAACGATATAAACAAAAGACAAAATCTTAGTTATTTATGAATTATATTATTTAGCATTTCAATGTAGGATTGTGATTTCACATAATTAAGGTATGTAATTATTTTTTTTATTTTTTTATTTAATATTTGATAAACTAATTCATAATTTGTATTTGGTTGTTTGCTTAGATTTCTAAACCCTTTTTAGGTCATTCCAAAAATTGAAGAATTGTAGATTTTCTAATAAATCTGATTTATGTAAATTGTATGAGGTAGTTCTGTGTTGGAAATGAGAAGATTTTGTGGTCGAGAAGTAGTAAGAAATTGAGAGGGAATATGAGACTTGAGAAAGGAGAGTTACTTTGTATTTGGATAATGTTTTTTAAATTTGATTGATTACAAACTTAACATACAACTCCTATTTATAGTAATTTACAAACATTAGGATTATGCCGTATCAACTATAATTTAATTGCGATAAATGATGTTCTACAGAGCTCTATATAAATATTTTGTTCTAGAGACCTCTAAGAGCATTTACCAGTGACTTCTAGAATGGTCAACTTAGTGGATCTAAAACTTTGGGCATAAACTTCATATATTATTTGATTCCTAATTAATAAAGCCCAAATCAAATTTATATTTTCATCAATATGCTCCTATGGTGATAAAACTTTTTGCAGTGTTTACATAGAGATAGCGATTGACCGCGTGCAGAAGGAGGTAAGATTTGCTTGAGCCTAATGGAGTTACCTCTCTCATTGTCATTTGCATTTCCAGTTGCAGTTATTTTGTTCACATAGCTAATGATTGAGATGAGTTTGTAGAGAGAGAGTGATTGCTCAAACAATATCTCTTACAACATACTAGGAGGAACTATGAGTTCAGAGAGGAAGCAAAGAATCTTCTTTAAATGATATATCTTATTAGAAATTCAAGAACTACAATGCATATGCCTTGATTCTGTTGATGTGCTTAGATGTAGTGATCATCTTCACAGGTGCGTAATGCAATTCAAGTTGTAGAGATGATGCACAAACCGTGTTTGCAAGAGATTTTCACACACGTGTATGTGTTAAATATCTTGCAACGGTTGTGGACCTGAGAGTATACTACCATATAATGGTAAGGTTCTCTTTCCTTACTAGCTGATTTTGTAGGGAGAGAAATGATAACTTTATGTTGTATCAGAGTCGACCCAGTTCGATGTGGGGTCCGATTTATCCGAATGATAGGTCCCATGGAGCTTTACGCTGCGCGTGAAAGGGGTGAGTTAAATGTCCCACATCGGTTGAGGACCTGGTGAAAATGTCCCTCTTCTTACTAGTCGGTTTTGTAGGGAGAGAACTGGACTCTATAATCAACAGACAGTTGAGAGACACCAACAAGACTATCCTCATTTTCAGTTTTAGATTATTATGAAATGATCTTCAACACTTTGCTACATTAATATAATTGATCTTCTTCTTCATTGTTCACCACCATTTACCAGCTGACTGTGAACTAAGGCAGCTCTCTCTCTCCAAGAAAATTTACTAATAGGAATGTCCTCATTTTCATTTTAGATTGTTGTTGCAACGACAAGGAGATAAGTTAATAATGTAGAAAAGAGAGAATGATTTTCTGATTGATATGTTTTCTTCATTAAACATCATGACTATAAATACAAGTTTACAAAAGCTAAACAAGGTAAAATAAATCTGCTAACAAGGGTAAGAAATATGTTTGACAGCTAGAAATCATTAATTGATCTTATTCAGAAAATAAAACTTAATAAAATAGAAAAACAATCTTGCATGATCTGTATCCATAATATAAAGAAGCTTTATCCAGATTCTAGTGAGATTATCCAACAAATCACCCCCTTAATCTTGCTCTCGCTTTATCATGTCTATGCCTTCAACTCTAAGCTTTTGAATATCTGTAAGTTGTCCATCTGTTCTCACGTGAATAACTGATAGCGCGTTTCGCAACACACTATACTGCAAGTGTACTGACCACTGCAGATGGCAAGTAATAATTTATCGAACACAAAGATTGCAGGCTCGAAGTATAACCAAGCACTAAAACATAGATACATTACTACTGTCCAGACAAACCGGTAAAAGAGTTTGTTTAACTATCCTAGGCAATATTTGAAAAGATAATTAAAAAGGGAAATTAAAACGGTTGAGTTTAGAAAATATGGGAAGAATAGGATTCCAGGGAAATCGACTATGATGATCAATTAAATAACATTTATTAAATCCAATTCCAATTTAATTTCCAAGCACATGAGTTACTCGTATTTATGTTATCAGGTGATTCTTCTGAACTCTAAACCATAACATGGAAAATAAGACTATTGACTCCTTCCGGACGCGCAGGAGGACTTCCATTCTTGATAAAAACCTCAGATTTTAAAACCCTTTAATAACTCAAATTCCTTTCGGACATTTAATTTATATTTAAATATAATTACCCTGGAACCTATTGATAATCCTAGACCTTCCAGTTCAAGAAATACCAATCAAATCGCAATCAATGGCCAGTATCAATCAATTAATAAAACTCAGGCATAATCAGAATGCGAATGAAAAAAGAAAATCGAATTAAATAAATAATTGTAAAAAGTTCAACATAGGTTCAAACCCTAGAATCCACAATGGATTTAGCCAATCATGCTAAGTTCCATAATTACAGAGAAATGAAGATACAGAAATATGGAAGACATTGAAACCAAAAACCCGTAGTCTTCAATCCCAAGTCTTCAATCTTCGTTTTTAAGATTCTGCTCCGTTCTAGCTTTCTGCAGACGTTCTCGCTCAAAAATAATAGTGATGGGTCGTTTTTACAACTTGGAAGCCTCTATTATACCTATCTTCTTCAAACCCAAAAAGATATGAGATTTGTACCAAAATTCATCCTTTTTTACCAGATCGGCGACCCATAAAACAATTTCGGTGATTGCCATTTTCGTGCACGGGTCGCTGTTTGTGCTTCGAACAAAAATATGTGAAAAATACAAAAACGGCGACCCAATTGCAATCGCTGATCTTGTCACGGACGTGCACAGTCTCACGGTTTTGGCTATAATTTTTGCTCCCAAACTCCGATTGACCCGATTCCAGTTGCATTGAAAAGATAACTCGAAGATCTATCTATTGTCATACTCCATTAGCTCTAATTCCATGTGTGGAGGAATTCGTGACTGCATCTTTGAACATCAACTACTTTCAGTACGGGTTTCCATTGAATTTTGGCCTAAAATGTATTTGGGTCGCCGTTCCCGATACAAGAAAGCATCGATTGGCCCCATGACACTCAATCATATCCTGTAAATAGCTCAATTGTACGTGAAACCTGCATAAACAACCCAAAACCAAACCAAATGTAATATTTTCTAAAAGAACTAGTATGGCACCCGCACGATGTGCGGGATAATTTAGTTTTTTTATTTAATAATTTGTCCATTTATTTTAATATATAAATTAATAATTAAAGAAGATATTCATTAAATATTTAATAATTTATATTTTAACAAACTAAGAAGTCCCCGATCTCGGAGCGACGTGATTTAAGCATTTTGTCTATGACCAATTTTGCATAATATTAATATTAGGAACGTACACCATTTTATATTTAAATTCTTTACCCCAATTTTCAATAAATGAAATAAAATAACAAAACAACAAAAATAAATAATTTTTATATATTCTGAAACACTTCCTTATATAAAATATTACCAGTATATGACACACTGAGATTATCATCATCACTTGTTAATATCTTGAGTCCGCTTCTGATTGTAACTCTGGAAACAACAACATTAATTGACCATGAGTAAATACAGCTTTCTTCAATAAAATGTCAATATGTGATAAGGATTGTCATTGACTCTTGTTAATAGTCATGTCAATTGAAACAATAAAGGGGACTTGTCTTCTCTGAAACTTGAATGGTAGACGTATATCAGAAGGCGTCAGGCGTCAGAGTCATCTTCAATAACATGATTTTCAAGCCTGGAGATGATTAGACGGATTCCGTTGCACAATCCAGTAAAATGATATATATTTATCAGCAACATAATAGGAGTTCCCACCTTGAGTATCATCTCATAATTTAGCAATCTCGTACATTTCAAGTCATTCAAATATTAAGGTGTATGCAAATTAGTCAACACATTTATTAATCCATCTGATTTGCACATATTGTCTGAACTTAAATATACCCTACTATCAGAGGTGTTACGATCCATTATGTGTAGATTTACTGAATCAAGAATATTCATTGTTGCAGTTAGAATAGCTCTATCTTGCAAACACGATAAATCATTATTGGAAGATAATGTTGTAGGATATGTGCTTTTGACAATTGTCTCTATAGAATCTTCAGAAAAGTTTAGTTGAATATCATCTGGTATTTTAACATTTCCTTTTCTATCATTGTTGTTACTTAGATCACCATGTCCAATTAACACAACTCACTCTGAGAATACTTTTAATTCAGAGGCATCAACTTCAGAGCTCATATTTTTGGTCAACCTTAAAACAATTACATCATTCCATACATATGATGAATTGATACTGGCATTGACAATGTCTTGCTTCTTTGCCTTTGGTATAACAGGTAATATTTTTCTAAAATCACCTCCAAAAACCAAGTTTTTTTTCGTCAAAATGGCTGCTTGCATGATAAGCTATTATTAAACCGCATTAGATCCTTCATAGTTCAATCAAAAGCTTCAAAATAATACTTGTGTATCACAGGAGCCTCATCCCAAATAATAAGCTTACAATTGACAATTAATTCAGAAGTTCATTGTTTTATGTTAAAAGTTGAATGTTCATTAAGAGTCAGTGGAATGAAAAATCTCGAGTGAGCAGTTCTTCCACCAGACACAATTAAAATGAAATTGCGACATGATGAAAACAATTAAACTATTCCGTGGTGAATAAATCTTTGATTGGAAGAATAAATGAAACTAATAATTTCTCACTAATTTATAGAAGTTTAATTGATATAAAAAACAAATCTTTAATTAAATTATAAATATGATGAGATATATAATCCTACGTAATGAATATCTAATATTAAGAAATACAATATTTATATTATTTTTATAAATGTCATACAAATTTTAAATATTAATAATCAAAAAAAATCTATTGTTAACAAACTTTTATAGTATTTATGATTAAATTGTATTGATGGATAAAATATATGATATATATTTGAATGATTTGTAAATCTAAAAAGATTAATTATTATTATTATTATTATTACTATATTCTTTTAAATCTTTTTAGATATTGTATGTGAATTAATATTTTATTAAGATTGTAAATTAATTGTAATTCAATCATAACTGATATAAAAAAATGAAATTTAAATATATCTCAAGAATTTAGCATGTGATTTAAAATAAGTCCTGATCGTGTTCATCTTCTTTATTCATTTGTAAAAAAATTAAATTAAATTCATATTATTTTAGTTTAGTTTGATAAATTAAATTGATATTATTTAATTATATTAAATTTTATAATTGTTATTTTTATATTTTTTCAATTTGAAAGATATTTTTTTTGGTTGATAGTTACGTAATTATTGAGTGTGATTAGGGTTTAATTAAACTTGAATTATTTTTTATATATACATAAATTTTGGGACTAATTTAACATACAAAAATACAATATAATGTAAAAGATTTTGATTTTTAGAATTGCTTGAAATTATTAGGTTTTTATCAATATATAGATATAATTAAATAATTTGTACATTATAAATAACTAAATAGCTATATATATATATATATATATATATATATATATATATATCGGGAGCGTTATAGTATCAACCACCTCCCAGATAAGAAATAAGACCAAATCTGGATCCTTCATTTTCTTAATAAACGGTTTAGATTAAATCTGGAATGTCTAAAATTTTCGCTGCATCTATAGTACAAAAAAGTTGCAGATAAGGGTAAATATGTAAAAATAACATAAACTGAAAATTCCCACGATTTTTTTTTTCGAATTTGACGGGAGTCGTTCCCGAAAATTGAGTCCACCATATTTCTCCCAACTACCAGCATTTACTCCATCCAAAAAAATTCACCACAGTCAAAAGAAAAAACTTGCAAATAACGACACAAAAAATCCAACCGGAGGAATTCGCGACGGTGCCAAGGACCGGAAAAACAAGAACGACGAACGAAAATGTTAGTAAAACAAACAGGTGTTTTATGTTTCACCGCATAAACTGAATTTCACCACATTTACGTTTCTATGTTGGGTGTTTATCAATTTCAAAAAAAACCCCGATTCCAGACCGAATATGCCACAAATTTATGTTTGTGTTCGTTGTCTATTATGAATCTTATTTATTTTCTTCATTGTCTGCGATAATTTGTTCGAATTTCATTAATTTTCAAAGTTTTTTTTGTTTGCGAAGGTTGAGCGATAGCGCCGCAAGTTTTCCGGCAACAAATTGAAGACGACAACAAAAAAAAAAAAAACCAATCAGGTAACGGGTAAACGAAAATTCAATGTGAATTAATAAAACTTTCATTTAATATACATTATATGAAAATCTATTGTAATTTCTAGGGGTTTTAACTGCTATCTTAATACACCGCACTTGCTACTTTTCAAAATTAGATAATTTCACGATGTCTTTAATACCCATCCAACTCTGACTTTAGCCCTAAAATTGTGTGTGTTTATTTCTGTTAAGATGTAAGTTTTATGGCTTTGAACTGTGAGTTTTTATAACAACTTATGTAGTAACTTCGATCAATATGTCCAATAGCTACTAAACCAAATACAACCTACAAAAATCAGTAAACAATGCAACTTATGTCCAAAAAAACTGCTATTATAAAACATTAGATGTGCTGTTTTTGAAGGTTAGAGCATTTTACAATCTCTTTAAGACTAAAACAAAGCTGACTTCATCATTCACTTTGTGTGAGTTTATTTGTGATCACTTACTTATTTAGATTATTAGGAATTCTATTGTGACATCTAAATCATTTAACTGTGAGTTTGTATAGAAATTTATGTAGGTATTTCGATAATTATATGGCAAAATTACAAAAACTATTACAACATAGTACAATCTGGTCATAAATGAAAAATTTATAACACATAACTGCAATATAAATACAATACATCTGCTATTTGTAATGTTTACATCTGTTTACAAACTCATTAGGACATAAGCTAATCTGACTTTATCAATCAATTTGTGTATGATTAATTCAGATCACTAACTAGCTGGTTCATGCTCTGTTTTTATTTGTTTTTTTTCTGGCATACAATGATCTCGTAATAGTGAATTTTCTGACTTGCTTGGTTATTTATTTTATTATTTAATTTGGGAATTCATGCACTGTGTATTTTCAGTTGAAATATGGTATTCTCTAGCATTTATAAGCTTCCAATTTAAAAAAATAATTATTGCATTTAACTTGCACGAAATAGAAGAAAATATAAATTATACAACTGCAATATTTGAAAACTGTTTAATGTAGAATAGCAGGCTATTTTCTATGAGTATTTACAACAACATAAAATATAAACTTGATGTATATGTGGAATTCATAATAAAACTTTTAAAATAACATACACAACATGATTATCTGTAATATTAAGTGTTTTATACTGCAATTTTTATTTTATGATACTGCATTAATATGTGTACCATTTTGTTCACACAATTGAATCCTACATGGTTCTATTAATTATTTTACATGATTATTTGCAACTTTTATTCTAATTGACTGCTGATTTTATAATGATATTTAAAATGAAAAATCAATTTTAATGTTTGTTATATTTTTTGAATAATGCAAGAATGGGACCAAAAAGAGCCGCATCAAAGGATCCAGTCTCGCAGAAAAAATAAAAAAAAAGCAAAAAAATCAAAGAGTGCAGACTCTGAAGAAATGAAAAAACTAGAAAAATCTTTCCCAGAATTAGGGTATCGTTCCAGTCCGAGGCAGTTTGTTAAGGCAGTCAAAAAATTCACCGATCAACAACAACAAGCAGTGGCCAGAATGGGGTTCGCACCGCTACTGAAAATGATGGTAAAGGAAATACCAATGAAGCTTGCACATTGGTGTGTATCAAGTTTTGAACCTGAAAGCTGTTCATTAGTTACACGTGAAAACGAAAGAGTTCACATCACAGAAGATGATGTATGGATAGCATTAGGATTTCCAAAGGGGGGAAAACCGGTTCAAAGAAAGACCCATAGTGCAGACAATACCGAAATATATGAATGGGCTAAGAAGATTGGGAAATCAAAGTACCTGATCAAAAGCACAGACGTAGTGGAGGCAATGCTCGCCGACGAAGAAGGAGGATATTTATTTTGTATCAGCTTCATGACTTTGGTTGAATCAGTATTCATCGAAAATTCCCCAGACGGATACATTAAACCGAAGATCATGTCAAACCTGATGGACATTGACGGCATCAAGGATTACAACTGGAGCAACTACATAGTTAATTGCCTAATCAGAACAGTCCTAGCATGGAGGGAAAACACGGCTGGGAAATTCACTGGGCCAATTCTTTTTCTTATTGTAAGTGACTTGTATATTTACAATTCTGCAACTTATATTAATGTCAACTGCTATTATTTAATTTTATTACTGCATGTATAACTGCGGTATTGAACCTAATATGCTATCGAAATGCAGATGTTTTACGTCGATCGCGTTGTGCACTTGGAGCGAAAAGTGAATCGAGTATTCCCTTCCGTACATGCTTGGACTGCAAAATTGCTGAGACAAAGGCAGAAAGACGAGATCAAAAAAGCAAGGAATTTGGGAAAGGCCGCATGGAGCCAAGATTGATTGTGACAAACGAAATGATTGATCATTTCAACAATCAAGCAGCTACTATTTTGAAGAAAGTATCCACAGATCAAGAAAATGCAAAGATTGGCGTCGACGGTGGAATGCATACCAAGTTGAGCAGCGAGGATGCATACATAAATGATCTTATATCAAGCATGAAGGATGCATCCTCTTCTGTGGCCAAATTCCTACAAAAGTTGACCAAAGCTTCAGAAAATACAATGTTGAATCCGAGATTCAAAATTGCATTTGAAGCTTCAAAATTCCTTGTGCCTGGTAACTTGGAAGCAAAACCGAAAGAGGATGACGACTTAATCTCATCGCAAGCCGTCTTGGATGATGATCCAGAATGGGATGAGTGCTTAAACCAAATGATGGAAACATGGGAAATAATGCAAGAATACCCTTCCTTCAGCATGGGTTTTACACAACTGGTAAGTAAATTAAACCTCAAAAAAAAATACAACGTCCGCAAAATCCTAAACTTCATTTTTTTTGGTGTTTTAATTGCAGTTTGCTGAGCTTGATACTGAAAAAGAATTCAATGAAAACATAGGAGGTGAAGCCATGGAAGCAGACCACATTGACACTGAGGAAACAGTAGTAGAAGAGAACACTGTGGAGAAAGAAAACATGGGACTAACACAACTGGTAATAAATTTTTACAACTAATAAATTACAACATAAAAAAAAACAATAACTGATATTTATTTGAGTATTAAATGCAGGTTGCAGCGATTGATAAGGAAATAGAATTCGACAAAGATGGAGGAAATGAAGAAATAGCAGGAGACCAAATTGACAGTGAAGAAACGGTCTTGGAAGAAGACAAGCTAGATAAAGAAAGTTCAGATTTTGAGGAAGAACCAAATGTTTCATTATTGAAAGAAGTGGTTCAGGTATAATTTTTCATAAATTAAACACAATGAATTGTTTACATTTATATTACTAATAAACTCAATTAATACATATTCGATCTGACATATACAGGGAAAAAAAAGACAAACAGAGTGCAAAAAACCATTGCTACGAGGACAACTGCAGAAAAAAAGAAATCAAGCAAGGTGACATCGCCATACGTAGTGACTGTGAAAAAACCAAACAAGAAAGTGTTGAACGATTCACGGTCCATCTACTACTGGATAATACACGATAAAACAACAGGGGGGTAAGCCATTTTTGATATCATAACTAATATATTTTATATTATTCACTTGATTCAAATTTTTCCCAGTGCACAATACGTCTACGAAGACCAAAGGACACATCTGACCATGGAAGATCTGAGAACAATGGCACCTTCAATTACTGTGAGGTCCGCAGTCGTAGATGCATGGTGCTCATTCCTCAATTCTAAAGAGCAAGAAAGAGAAGCTGATGCACTGTACAGATTCTACTTCACCACGTACCCTTGTGTAAGAACATTTAAATATTTTTTGCATTATCATTATTCAAATATAAACTTAAAATATTTTAACAAATCCAATTACTGATAAATATTTAATTAATGTTGCAATACTTATTAAGGTATTATTTAAATGTTACATTACTGCAATGTAAGTGTTAATAAATTGAACATTGAATAAAATATATTTGTGCATGATAATATTTTCAACAGAATAATTAAAAATAAAAATGTTAATTAATTGTATTGAATATAAACGCCCAATTTAATGTCATTTAATCGAATTGCTTTTATTTTATGAATATGTGGAATCAATACTGAAAAAATATTACAATGAGAAACATTACAGGATTATATGCAATATTTAATGATACTAACTGTAACTTTTTTAAACTAAAACTGCATAAATATGTGGAGCATTCTTAAACACAATTGCGACTTAATTATTTCTATTGTTTCTTTTACATAATTGTTTTCACGTTTTAATGGAATTGAAAGCGGTTTTTACACTGAATTATTAAATGAATATTCAATTTTATTTGTTTGTTACTTGTGTTGAGACTAAACATCCACTTTGATTTTATTCCATTTAGAGTTTCACCATAGTAGACAAGCCGAAACCATGGACAGATGAGCAAGCAGAAAAAGAAATGCTACAACGTCTGGGTTTGGAGCTGAAAAACAACCCCAAAATAAAAATGGAAGAACTTGACCTGGTAATATTTATATTTTAGTACAAATTGAATTACTGAATTAAAATGAACTACTACATAACTATTATTATACAACAATACAGGTGTTCGTGCCAATATGCATGAATTTTCACTACTACGTGATGTGTTTTGATTTGGCCGAAGGGAAAACACTTCTAATAGACAACTCCAACCAGCTGGACAAGAAAGATCTCACAGCAAAATATGGAGAAACACCGAACAAAGTGGTATGGCTACAAACCTTTACTTGGAAATAAAAATGAAAAAACTTACACATCATTGTACCAAATATAGCAGGTGAAAATATTCATTGACTTTCTAAACGAAAGCAATAATCAAGAAAGAGGAGAGGTAGTGGCCAATGCAAAGATCGAACGTCTTAAAATGAAATGGAGATCTTCA
>JAPKLW010003855.1:0-21617 GCA_026898455.1 Plectranthus barbatus
TTTTATCTGTTGTTACAGATATAGCTCGTAGGTTTTAGGTTGTAGAGTACTGCAAATATAAAATCTGAATTTGAAATTTCGTCAATAATGTGTGGCTGAAGTTTTAAATTTTTTACAAAATTTGTTAAATACTTGGTGAGAGTTGTAAAGGTTAAGTTTGCATGCATGGACCTGAATATATGGCGATAATTTTACCGCCTAGTGAACAGTTTTTCGCTGTTCTTATTTTGTATATTAGTATAGATTCCGTTGTAATTTCAAATAGTTATGTAAAACCCAATCAGTAATTTTCTTTTAAGTATTTTAATAGTTTAAGTGTAAATTAAATTAAATATTCACTTTTAGATTGATATCATGTAGATTCATACTATACTTAATAAATAGTAATCTTAATTACAATAAAATGGTGAAAACCTTATCGACAATCTAAATTAATCTTAGCATCTATATTTTTTAATAGAATATCTAGATATCTTCATTCAAACTTTTACTCATTATTAATTTACTAAATGTAAAAAAAGATGGATTTGGATCATCTGTGGGTTTACCACACTAGAGGGTGTTGTAAACCTTCTCCCACAAATTCTTTTTTTTTAAAAAAAAAAAAAACTTTTTTTGATATTTTTAATTATGTGTCTGGAGAAGGTGCACAATCCCCTCTGCAATGGTACACCTATTATAGAGAATCCAAATCCAAAAAAAGCACTTAAATTACTTGTATTTCGAACTAGGAACCTCTCATCACGTACGCCATCTTTATTTTGTACATTATTAAAACCATGATATAATAAGATATAAGTGGAACAAATCATAATGATATCATTTACGTTTATATGCTCTAATCACGTTCCAGTTTCATAAGTTGGACATATATAACGTGCACATAATTGTGTCAAATTATGTAAAATAAATAAATAAATTCGTTAGTCTAAAGATAAAAGAGTGGCATCTCAACCACATAAAATTGACCAATTATATTCCACGTGATATGTTGTTTTTCACAAAAACTTGTGCGAGATATGATTCTTTTGTAAGAAGGTGAGATATTCCGAGCCGAATGCATTTTACACTATGCGTATTTCAATCGGAATGCTTACATAGAGAATTTCGATCGAAATGCAAATAATGTATTTTATAAATATATCACTTACTTGCTAAAATACATCATTTATCATTTAATTTTTGTTTAGAATGTAAATTCTAAACATATGTAAAATGTATTTTAAACAAAATGCATGCAGTATAAAATGATTTTCGAACGGAATGTGCTCAAATGTCTCGCCTTCTCACATAAACGCATGTGTTGCAGGAGACTCACTGTTTGTTTTATTATTAGTTACCAAAATGTTTGATTTATTGAATCGGCAAATAATTCACACGACATACATATATGTTAACAACAGCCGATACAAATTTTATGAGTGATTCTAAATGCAGTCACATTTTTACTAAATATTGTCACTATAAAAAATAAAAATTTAAATTATTATAAGATATTACAATTTTATCCTTATAGCCCATATTTAAAATACAAATTTGAATAATAAAAGTCAAAACTCAAATATAAAGCCCCATTTTCATCTACACATACGAGTTTTAACCACGTGATTTGCTTAACTTTCACTACAAATAATGCAGTGTTGTCATTCTAACTCTCTCATGAGTGACGATGCATTCACCATATAATCTCCGATTCATGCCCCCATAGAGATAGAATCTCCTCATCAAGAACACTAAGTTTTCGTTGAATCAAATCTTCTACAATTATTAAAAGATGTTTGATCCTACCAAATAAAAATTGCCAAAATCCAATTCATCCAAGTACAAATTCAAAACAGAGACCAACCAACAGTCCCTTGCGGCGGAAAGCATCGTCAAATGGAAAAGATAATTTTTTTCCCGTTTTCTATTGCTTTGTTGAGGAGATTCTATCTCCATATATGGGGCATGAACTCAAAATTACGGAGAAAACATTATCAACCTCATGAGAGAGATAGTATGATCACAATATTGCATAATTTGTTGTTAAAGTTTGGAAAAAGTACTGCAAATTTGTAGGGAAAGTTAGGACAAATAATGTGGTTAAAATGTTAAATCTGTTGGATTATATGTAGTACAAGTATGAGAACACTGCAACAAAGTATACCTAGTGAGACAACTTTTTACAAGAAAAACTGCAAGTACTAAGAGGTACGTAAACAAATAAAATTAAATTAAAAGAGCCAAGTCGGGGAATCCATCTTCCCGCAAGACAAATTTGCCAACGTAGTGCTCGTTGTCCGGCGATCATCCCCAAAGGTAAGATGGCTTCATCTTTTACGAGGCAACACCGCGGTCACAAAAGCTCCGGCAAACTGAACGGAGGTGAAAACTAAGTAGCTAGGAAACTATGAAAAGTTGCATCAATATGAGGAAAATGATGCAGTAATCTGGCTATGTGTTAGGGGACCGGAGACATGCTCCTAAGTATGCCAATTTATAGCCATGTTCCACCGAGGGGAGCCTGTCGGGTATTGGTCGCAGCCAACAAGACACCATTGACTCGAGCCAACAGGCAGGAGACATTGCGGTAATGGACGCGCACAACTTGGGCACGCGCGTGGTGTGTTTGACCATGTGTTGAAACTCGTCAGCCACATCACACGCTTCGTGTGCACTACGTCGACTGGTCCACATGTTAAGCCCCCAGGCCCATTTCGATAGCCCAAAAAGATAAGGTGCGAGCGGGCCAAACCAAGCCCAAGACCAAAGGGCCCAAAGATCAATTGCTAAGAACCAAGAACTGAGACCGAGACCGAGCCGGAGTCGGGACCGGGGTCGGGGCTCAGGTCATGGGACACAGGATGTGGGCGCTCGGTGCTCGCCCACCAGCCTAGCTAAGGCCGAAGGCCGAGGTGGAGCGGGGCGAGGCAAGCGGCGGCACGCGAGGGCGCCACCGTGTGTCACATACACTGCACACCTTGTTATTACACACCACTAAAATTAGGTTTATATACACTGATTAATTAGTATAATTAATCCACGTGGGACAACATTTATCACATAACTACTTCATGTAATAATCCCACCAACCGTGTCACTTCATGGACTCATTTCTTACTCACCGTAATTAAGATTTGAGAAATAAATATACCACAATCATCTACTCGTCGCGTAGATTAATTTGATAATATTTAATTTTGATAAAATTAAATATTTTACATCGGGAATTTACAAAAAAGTCCCAAATTTCCAACAATCCTCCCATGAGTGGAAATGCCAAAATGCATGAATGCATATCCAACTCGATTTTTGAGAAATGTTAATGCACCTGAATAGGTAGCTTATGACTTTGAACCTTTCATCTTCAATGTCGTCGGGTACATTGACGGCTTACTGGTAAGAGTACCTTGAACTACTCCTCCATCATATGTACCGAATCAACAACATTGAAACAATAATATTTCAACCTCCATTCATTCTCATGTTTGGTTCTATTTCAGGCCATGGACACCCCCTTTGGTTTCATAAGTGTTAAATTTGAAGTGGCCCCACTTCCACTTGTATAGGTGACCTCCTATTCCTAGCATCCTGCCAAGCTCAACCATCACGAGGTTTTCAGAATTCATTAAAAGTCACTTAAGACTCAACCTATACCACATGCAGGTCCATAACACCTTACTCGCTATCTTAGGGAAGGGTAGGTAATGTCATCTCCAAGGCATCGCCACTAAAGAAGACATCATCTTGTCGGTGTTATCACTTGAACTTGTATACTTTAGTTGTTCCAATGAACCTAGTTTTTGGGATCTTCAATCTTCTTGGGTATCCACTACACTCATTCATATTGTGGATTTCAATCTCATTCCCTCAAGCAATTTATTCATTTGATCTCGGTTTAACCCTTTGGTTAGCAGATCTGCAAAGTTATCAATTGATTTTGCATAATCAATAGATATCACTCTATTTGAGATCAATTGTCTAACGGCATTATGTCAACAACGTATATGTCTCGACTTTCTGTTGTACATGTTATTTTGTGCTCGGTCAATTGCAGTTTGGCTATCACAGTGAATCATCACTGATGGTATAGGTTTGCTCCAACATGGAACATCCTCTAGGAAATGTAGAAGTCATTCCGCTTCTTCACCTGCTTTATCGAAAGCAATAAACTCGGATTCTACTGTGGAGCGAGCTATATAAGTTTGTTTTGTAGATTTCCACGACACTGCCCCCCCCCACCGATCGTAAATACGTATTCACTCGTGGAGTGCGAGTCATTTGAATCAGAGATCCAATTGGCATCACTGTACCCTTCATGTACAGGTGAAAACCTTGTATAGTATAGCCTCAAGTTAAGAGTATGCTTCAAGTATCTCAAAACTCTCACTAGAGTCTTCTAGTGTTACTTACTAGGATTGCTCGTGTGTCTGCTCAATTTGTTCACTACATATGCAAGATCCGGTCTAGTACAGTTAGTCAAATACATTAGACTACCAATGATCCTTGCATATTCCTCTTTACCAACAGGGTCACCTTTGTTCTTACTGAAGTGATATTGAGCTCTAGTAGTGTTTTGGCTGGTGGACTATCATAATCATCGAATTTCCTTAACACTTTCTCAATGTAGTGAGATTGTGATAGGACAATTCTATTAGGCTTTCTTATGATTTTGATTCCAAGAATTACTTCAGCCACACCCATGTCTTTCATGTCGAAGTTCTTCTCCAACATTCGTTTATTGTCAACTATTATTTGTTGATTTCTCCCCATGATCCACATGTCATCTACATAGAGGCAGACAATTACAAAATTGTCAAACGTGCCTTTGTAGTATACACATTTGTCACATTCGTTATATTTGAAACCATTTGACAACATCGTATTGTCAAATCAAATATGCCACCGTTTGGGCGCTTGTTTAAGACCGTATAAGAATCTAACCAACTTGCATACCTTTTTCTCTTGTCCATGTACTATAAACCCTTCGGGTTGATCCATATATATTTCTTCTTCTAGCTCTCCATTTAAGAAAGTTGTATTCACATCCATTTGGTATATTTCGAGATTGTGTAAAGCACCAATCACTATAAACACCCTGATGGATGTGATCCTAGTCACTGGTGAATAGGTATCGAAGAAATCATCTCCCTCTCTTTGTTTAAAGCCTTTCGCCACAAGGCGAGCTTTATACTTATCAACCGTACCATCGGCTTTGTACTTTCTTTTAAGGATCCACTTGCACCCTAAGGGCTTACAACCTTTTGGGAGATCGGTCAAAATTCACTTGTGATTTTATATAATTGATTCAATCTCACTATTAATAGCTTATTGCTATAGTGAGGCATCGGGTCTAGCTAGGGCATCTTTAATAGTTCTTGGTTCATCATCTAGCATATAGGTGATGAAGTCCGAACCAAAACTTTTAGTCACTCTTGCCCTTTGACTACTTCTCGATTCTTCCTATATAGGATTAGAACTAGTAGTCTCTTCATATATCATTTTTCTAGACATTGTCGGTACATCTTCATTATTCTTACAAGGATAGATGTGCTCAAAGAATATAGCATTCCTTGATTTTATAGTGGTGCCTTCAGTCACATTCGGATTATCCGATTTGTGCACTAAAAATCGATAGGCAGCACTATTTAAAACATACCCTATAAAGATGCAATCGATTGTTTTGGATCCAATTGCAACTTGTTTAGGTATAGGCACTTCGACCTTTGCTAAACAACCTCATACCTTAAGGTACTTGTAGGAAGGTCTTTGTCCTTTCCATAACTCATAAGAGGTTACGTCTTTCCCTTTAAGAGGTATCTTATTCAAGATGTAATTAGCTGTCAAAACAGTTTCTCCCCATATATTTTGGGGTAGCCCCGAGCTGATCAACATGGCATTCATCATTTCCTTTAATGTCCAATTTTTTCTTTCGGCAACACCATTGGATTGAGGTAAATAAGGTGCCCTTGTTCGATGAAAAATGCCCGAGGCAGCGCACAATTCTTCAAACGGTGCAACATATTCTCCACCTCTATCACTTCGAATCATTTTGATCTGACTACTCAATTGATTTTCAGCCTCTTGTTTATAATTTTTAAATGCTTCAATTGCTTCATCTTTACTTTTTAATAAATAAAGATAGCAATATCTAGTGCAATCATCAATAAAAGTAACTAATATTTTTTTCTCACCTCTAGTATGCACCATTGTAAAATTCTGTGTATCAACTCTAAAGGTTTAGTGCTCCTCTCGACTGAATTAAACGACGTTCTTGTCAATTTTGCCTCAACACAAACTTCACATTTGTTTGTTTAAATTCAGCCACCGTTAGTAAATTTAAGTTTACTAATCTTTTTATAGCATTTAAGTTTACATGTCCGAATCTTATATGCTACAAATTTGAGCACTCAATCAAATAAGAAGAAGGAGTTTCAAATTTATTGATAGCTTTTCCGGCTAGGCGTCGTGCCATTACATTCAATTGAAAAGACCATTGGCGAGATAGCCCAGACCAAAGAATTTTCCAAACTTTGACAAGATAAACTTTTCAGACTCAAATACAAGTTTAAAGCCATGATTAACAAGTAAAGAGCGCGACACGGGGTTCTTGTAGATGTTTGGGACATGAATCACATCCTTCAAGGTCAAGTCCTAGCCACTTGTGAGCTTTAACACAACATTGTCCACTCCAACCACATCCGATGAAGCTTGGTTCCCCATGTGGAGTTTTCTCCCTTCAACAGATTTGTAGGAGACAAAAGCACTCCTATTGGAAGCCACATGACACGTTTCACCCGTGTCAACAAACCATTATCGTGGATTGTTAATGTGGTGAACCTCGGAAACCACAGCACACAAGTCATCTTTCCAATCATCATCGGGTTCAACATTGTTGGCTTCCGTTTTATCTTTGCCTTTTTTTTTGCCTTTTTGCATTGGTTTGCCATATGCCCATTTTTGCCACAATTGGAGCAGACACCTTTGAACTTAGGTTCTTTTATCACAACACCTTTGTTCAACGGGTTAGGCATTTTTCTCTTGTTGATGGACCACCACGTTCCATCAAGTTTGCCTTAGCATCCACAGCCCTCGGCTTTGGATCCACCTTTTGATTGTCCTCTTCAATGCGAAGTTTGACAACCAAATCTTCAAGAGACATAGCCTTTTGCTTATGCTTAAGGTAGCTCTTGAAGTCCTTCCACAAAGGAGGCAACTTTTCTATGACCGCAGCCACATTGAAAGCATAGGGAAGTAACATCCCCTCGGCGTGAACATTGTGCAAGATGAGTTGAAACTCTTGAACTTGTTCCACCACTGACCGATTGTCTACCATTTGGTACGACAAGTACTTGGCTACGGTGTACTTCTTAGTACCCGCGTCCTCCGTCTTATACTTCCTTTGTAGTTGTTCCTATAGTTATTTTGCAGTTTTTACAATATAGTACACGGCATAGAAGGGATCAACTAAACAGTAAGGTACAAAATTTTGACAAAGTAAATCTCCGTGGCACCAATTGTCAAAGGCAATCCTCTAGTTTGCATCGGTGTCATCATTGGCAATCTCGGGCTTTTCTTCCTGAAGTAGCTAGCCAAGCCAAGGGTGGTGAGATAAATGAGCATCTTTTGTTGCCAAGTCTTGAAGTCAACGCCGCCAAACTTGAACAGCTTGTCGGCTTGAGCATTAGGAGGGAGTTGTCAGGCATTGTTAGTGTTGCTTCCTTCGGCGCCATTGTGAGAGCTATCAGCCATGTCTCAGATCTCGAGAATAAGAAGGAATTCATTTTGCGATTGTTGGATTATTTGTGGTACAAATCTGAGAACACTGCAATAAAGTATACCTAGTGATGCAATGTTTTACAAGAAAAACTGCAAGTACTTGGACGTACGTAAATAAATAAAATTAAATTAAAAGAGGCGAGTTGAGGAATCCCTCTTCCCACAAGACAAATTCGCCAACGTAGTGCTCGTTGTCCGGCAATTGTCCCCAAAGGTAAAACGACTTCGTCTTTTACAAGGCAGCTAGGGCTGGCAATTTCTGACACGACACGATAACACGACACAAACACGCACGATAAAAGCAAGCACGAACACGACACGGACCCATTAATCTCAAACACAAACACGATACGAACCCGTTGAACTCAAACACGATAATGACACGACACGAAAATGATCCGACATGATAAAAATTAACCTTACTAAAATTGTCAGTTTATACTTGGGACTAAAAAACTTTTAAGATGACACGAACACGCACGATAATAATGAGCACGAACACGACACGAACCTGTTAAGCTCAAACACGGACACAACACGAACCTGTTAAGCTCAAACACGATAATGACACGACACGATAACGACCCAACACGCACGAATTGCCAGCCCTAAAGGCAGCACCGCGATCGCAAAAGCTCTGGCGAACTGAACGGAGGTGAAAACTGAGTAGCTGGGAAGCTATGAAAAGTTGCAGCAATATGAGGAAAATTATGCAGTAATCTGGCTATGTGTTAGGGGACCGGATACATGCTCCTATATATACCTATTTATAGGCATGTTCCACTGAGGGGAGACTGTTGGGTATGGTCGCAGCCATCAAGACACCATTGACTCGAGCCGTTACAGGTGAGAGACACAGCGGTAACGAACGTGCACAACTCGGGTGCGTGCGTGGTGTGTTTGACCATGTGTTGAAATCGTTGCCACGCATTTACAACACGTGTGCTGACTCGTCAGTCACGTCGAATGCTTTGTGTGCACCATGTCGACTGGTCCATCCACGTCAACAGCCCACATGTCAAGCTCGTAGGCTCATTTTGATAACCCAAAAAGACCACCCAAAGATCGAGAACCACATCAGGGCTCGGGATACGGGTCACAGGCGTGGGCGCATGGCCAGTGGCCTCGCTGAGGCTGAAGGCCGAGGTGAGGCGGGGCGAGGCGAGCGGCGGCCGGCAGCGCGCGAGGGCGCCACCGTATGCCACATACACTGCGCACCTTGTTATTACACACCACTAGCATTATGTTTATATGCACTAATGAATTAGTGTAATTAATACATGTGGGACGACATTTATTACATAACTACTTTATGTAATAATCCCACCAACCGTGTCACTTCGTGGACTCATTTCTCACTCACCGTAATTCGGATTTGAGAAAATGAATATACCACGATCATCTACTCGTCGCGTAGATTAACTTGGCAATATTATTTCACATCGAAAATTTAAAATAAAGTCCCGAATTTCCAACAAAATCAAAATATGTTGCCCCCAATCCCATCTACTTATTTGTTTATGGAGAGTTTAATTTTTATTTTACATAAATGAATTTGGGGCTACGTATGTTTATTTTTATTTTTATTATGTTAATTAAAATTTTGAATTCAGAGGTTTGGGGAAAATTTTGTAAAATTGTATAATTGTTTAAACTTTTTTAAATACCGGAGAAACCATCGAATAAGTAGGTTACACACTCTCACAATCGAATATACAAGAACTACAAAAGCACTCTAAAGCTTTCAATCATCAAGTTCTGTAACCTCCCACTGGAAGTCTAAAGCTTAGCAGGGTGAGCAAGCTTCCGAGGCTACTACAGCTTTCCGCGTGTCACTAAGTGAGCACGAGACTCAGAATCTTCGTATTCTTGAGTTACCTTTTGGTAGTTTTTCTCTCAAAGAAAAACTACAACAGTCAAGTACATCTTGCACTCTGACTCTTACGAGCAACCTTCCGCAAAAGAGAAAGTTCACGAGGGAACTCTAAACACCCCATTCTGGCGACTAGGAGGCTGAGTGGTGCGCTCACACTCTAAGGAGCTGCGAAACGAGTAACCAATCAAGGACCAGGCGAGTGCGCTTGTGAATCGGTGGGCGGGGCATTCATCGACATGGAATAGATCGTAGGAGCACCTGTAAACGTTCTAAGCTTAGTGAATTTTTAGACTAAAGTGTCTGAAGAGTGGATGTAGGACGGTTTAGTCCGAACCACTATAAACTTGTGTGTCGTTTATCGCTTTATTTTCTCCATCTCTTTATCTATCAGTATAGTTTTACACAGGTTTGAAACCCAACACTCAAGTGTTGGAGTATGCTCTGAATACTGACTGATAAGCTGAATTTAACAATACGTACTTAAGTGCTTTTCGAATAGACCAAGCTGACTTGTCACTCTCAGCTTGGATAAACACTTATACTGAATTGAATAAATGTAATTTTCCACTATGTATTTACACTATATTTTGATAAACCAGGACTAACAATTTTATTTAGCAATATCTTAACCACATACTATACACATGAACATATCTAAAACGTGTTGAGTGACTAAGATTTACCCACCTTAATATCTCATAAAAATTAGTTTTTGCTTGTAATAGTCTGGTCAATAACCTAAAACTTATCATGAAATTCTACTTGTGTTAAATACAATAGATAAATCTTAATTACATTAAAAACTTTTTGGCTACTATGGCGATGATTGCTCTAACATAGAATGCTTTTGATGAGAAACTTAAAAGAAGAATTGAAAGTCTCCGGAAGAAAAAATTAATTAGAGTAATTATACTTTGTATTTATTGATAAATAATAGATGATCCCTTTATAATTGTACCACTTCCTCATCTACTAATAATACTAAATGAGAGCCGTCAGCTCCTTAGCAAAAAAGAAATTGTCCCGCCCAAATTTCATGTGAAATCACTAAATTTATAAAAAAAAATTGAAAAGGCTGGCCTACTGCAACCTTTCTTTATTTCTACCATCCTCTCCTCTCTGATCCTATCTACTTAATCCTCCTGACACACGCAATCAAAATTCAAATTTCAAATACGTACACATTTAACTCTACAAATTCTAAAGGAAAAAATCATTTTTTCTTCACTATTTTGAATTGAGAGCAGAATCAGGAATCTCATATCTCCGCCTGTTCCAACCATATCTCCCTCTGTTCCAAAACCATTAGAATTAAGAGTAGATAAAAAACACATCTCTCCTCCAGCCTTTATCTACACCAAAAACTCTACAATATCAACCCAATATCTTTACATAATATTTAACAACTCTTGCAACAATCTTGACTTCCCCTGAAAAAAATATCAAATAAACAGCAAATCTCAAGCGGTCAAGCCTACATACACCAATTAATCTATGCAGGTACATCTTGTCTGAAATCAAGTCACAGCAACCACAATGTTTCCTTCCTGATTTCTAATTTGTTTTCTGTTGCTGTAGGGCTTCAAGAATCGAGCCTATAAAAAACATGTCAAAATAGAGAGTGAGGTTGAACACGATTACTTACTGGAGGCCCTTTGTTTCGGCTAATAGAAAGTGAATGGCTAGCCGGGAATATTTCGGCACAGAGCGGAGTGGAAATATAGTCTACAGATCCTGAGAGGGCGATGAGAAGGCACTGCGGCTGGATATAACCTCACGAACGGGCGGGCGGCCTTGGAGAAAGAAATCTGCGAAGAAGGTGGATCGCCGGTTGGACAGCAACTGGTCGGTTTCGATCATTGCAGTGGTGAAGATGTCCAAGACTCCAATGTACAGTTCGTCTACTGATCATGTCTCCGACCAAAAGGGCGGACGACAAGCGACTGACGTTGTGAGGTCTCTCTCAACCCGCCTCTTTCTCCCTCTTTCACGGCATGAACAAGATTGTTCGGTGCCAGGCGGCGTTACAGATAACGAGGAAGCAAAAAGTTTACAGCAACCTATTTATATTGTTTTTTTATAATTTATTTATTTATTACCTTGACTGATTTTAAATGTTAATTTTTTTTAAGGAATAAAAGTTAAATTTTTTTTTTTTGAGGAATAAAAGTTAAAATTAAGTATTCATGATCTTGATTAATTGTGATTTAAGGTTTAATGTTTGCTTCAATATATATAATTGTATTACAATTCTTTTTAAATTTAAATATGATTTATATTTTATAATAAATTTACTGCAAAAGTCCTGTAATTATTATATGTAATTTGTATGCAACATATAAATATTACAAATAAGTTGCACAAATAACAAACTGAAAAATTCAGCCTTCTTTATGTTACTAATATCAATAGGTTTATCAATTAAGTTTTTGTGCTATTTTTACATTATTAAGATGTATTAAGTGTAGATATTTTAGATTTTTTATAGGTATTATGTTTATGATATTTTCATTATTCAAAAGCTAATTATTGTATTTGTGTGATTTCTTCTATACTTTATGTTTATTTCTCTCTTTTTTATGTACATTATTTTAAAATAAAATATTAAATTTATTTTATTATATGCAGCATATCACTATTATTCTTTTATTTAACATTTAATTCACTTTTAATTTACATTTATAAAAATAAAGATTATTAATTATTTAAAATATGAAATTTTGATGGAGAGAAATTGCGTGATTTCTAGCTAAAGAAACAAAATAATGAAATTAAAATTTAATTATTTAAAAAAAGTTATTAAATTAAAAATAGGTTTGCAATTTCATCCATCAACTAATAAATTGTGTTTGGGTGGTATTTGATTTCAACAAATAATAAAATTAAAATTAAAAAATGAAGTAAAAAAGAATTTAATCGTACAGTTGTCTTTTGCGAGTTCTTATTGTTTTAATCCAATTTCCTTTCAATTTTTTTCTTTTGTAATTAAAAATTTAACAAATTAATTAAATATTATTAAATTAAAATTCATATCCTAATGATGATTTTATAATTTACGGACGCCATTAAGTTATTCAAATTAATATAAATACTTTTGACATATATCAGATAACACAATTTTCTATATTATTTTTAAAAATAAGTAATTAATAAAAATCACAAATGACAAGAAGTTATTTTGGGAATCAAATTTTAAAAATGAGGGTAATTTAGAAATATGGTCATTCCTTGAATATATAAATAAAAGTGGCTATTTAAGGTTTTTATATAGCAAAAGTGATTATTTAAGGTTTTGACTCTTTATTCTATGCAGGAAAACTAAAACTGGAGTAATGATACCAAAAAAATAAAAATTATTCAATTCAAATTAGAAAATTATCTACTTAAAATTTGTTAATTTTATTTATTTAATTTTTTGGTGATCCAATAAATTTGTGATAAGTTATAAAAATTTAAATACATGAGATTTGAAACAAGAAGAATCCAAAACTTCGAGCTATAAAATGTTTTATTCTTTCATTCCGTAAAATTACGACCATAAAAATGGGTAAATTTAGAAAATCATATCAATTAATAAAAAATTAGAAGACCAGAAATTCTCCAAAGAAAAAAATTGTACAAAATCCTTAAATTTGGTATCTTTTTTCCCTAAACTTTTAAGTATGCAAAATACTTCGGTGCAAGGCACGGGTGTAGCACTAGTAAGATAAATAAAACTAAACATTTTTCTCTATACTCTCACCCTACATTATCAAATTCTAAAAGGTACAATTTATGTCCTTTGTTCGAGGTGGAATGGTAAAAACGCTCTATTTATAATTAATAAGTTATGAGATCGAAATTTCATGTGAACATGCATTATATTTTTAAAAAATATTACCAAAGTTATAATTTTGAAATCAAGCTCCTCATTTATAATTTTGTATATCACTGACCATAATATAACGGTGAAATAAAGAATTCGAATTTTTATTTTGAAGTAAAGAAATCGAATTTTTATTTTGGACTAAAAAACCTTACAATTTCGTTTATGAATTGTTATTTAAAATTTAAATAAATGGGAAGGTATTAGGTAGGGGTGTGCACGGTCCGGTTTGGCCGGTTTAAGGGGCAAAGTACGGACCAAACCAATAGGTATGGTTTGAAATTTTTACAAACCAAACCAGCCAAATAATTATTTCAAACCAAATCGGCCAAACTATATTAAAACGGTTTGGTTCGGCTGGTTTAAACGGTTTGAAGATTATTCAACTAAAAATATTACAAAAAAATGAAACTTGTATATCAATTTTATTATTACAAATTAATGAAAGAATGATACACAAAATGAAACTAATATAAGTATGTATCGCTTGTCATTAATTATAAATATGAGATAAGTAATAAATAAATAATATTATGGTTGCAAGAAACAGTTATATATAAGTTGATTTATAGGGTTACAATTAGAAAGAATATAAGCATCGGACATATATATCAATATAATTGATATTTTAGCTTTCTATCAAATAATATTTTATTATCATTATTATATTTAAAATTATATTATTTATACGGCTGGTCCGACCGAAACGGCCGGTTTCATCCTTCAAACCGTCGGCCAAACTAAATCATCCGGTTTGAGATTTTTCAAACCAACCCGGCCAATCATTTTTTTCAAACCAGCCAAATCGGCCAAATTAATTTGGTTTGGCCGGTTCGGCCAGTTTTGGCCAAACCGTGCACACCCCTAGTATTAGGTTAGGCACGTTTAAACCTTTTAGGCGAGTTTTATCCATTAACCCAAGTCAAATCCATAGGGGATTAATAAACCCTATTTGGGATGAGTGAACTGTATGGATAAAACCCGCAAAACCGTTTAGGTGTGCTAACGCAAGTTTTTGTCTAAATAAAATTATAAGAACCCGGTCCGAGCTGACAGACGGCCAGAACGACGTCGCGCAGGACTCCATCCCCGACTTCATCTTGATCTACCTCTTTCGAGTCTTCCCTTCTCTCTTCGAATTTCTTTCTTCTGCAATTCTTAAACCCCAATTGAAGATTTGTGGCAGTTAACTGATCTGATCGATAACCCAACTGAAGGAGAAAAATGGTGCTGGTCGCGGCAGTACGAGATTACATAAATCGTATGATACAAGATATTTCCGGCATGAAAGTTCTCATCCTCGACAAACATACGGTTATTCTCCACGCTCCTGTGATTTATTCTTTTCAGAATATCAATCTTGATTCGGTGTTTTTTTTTTTAAAAAGTATTCTGATATGCTTCTCAATTGATTGTTTAGCGGCTATATCATGGGACTTTTGATGTTAAAAATGAATTTCAGAAACTTAGTATTTAGTATTACCCGAATTGGAGAATCTGGAGTTTCATTGTTTTAAGATGGAAACGGGATCGCTACACTTTTCTGTTCTGAAAATGGGCTCATTGAGAAGATCCCAATCTGTTGCGCTGTAAAATCCTAACTACTATTACATTATAGTAAAAGTAAGAAAAGTTTAGTAACTGATCATTTGTTGTATTATCATAATTAGATACGCGGATCATTTTCTAGGTTGAAGGTTCGTTGTGCTAATGCAAAATCATATGGGAAAGTATTATTGGTGTATTACTTTTCCATTTTGCTAGTTTTAATCTAGAAATGGCTGGATAGAATAATTTTCTAAATTCTAAGCAATTTATGTCATCAATAAATTTGTAGTCTACAATTGGTCACTTATTTGTTGAAGCTTGATTGTTATAACGGGCTGCAGGTTAGTGTTGTGAGTGTAGTATATTCACAGTCAGAGCTACTTCAAAAAGAAGTGTTTCTGGTGGAACTTGTAGATTCCATTTCAATGTCAAAAGAACCCATGTCACACCTCAAAGCTGTATATTTTCTCCGTCCAACATCCGAGAACATACTTCTTGTAAGACGGCAGCTGAGTCATCCTCGGTTGGAGAGTATCACCTCTGTGAGTATCATTATAACTATATCACACATTAGTAGTCATCACTAGAGTTTGAAATGATTATTTGCTATCAGAGTTTCATTCAGATTTTTCTCCTGAAGCTGCTTATGAGTATTTGGTGGCATATTATCTTTTACTTAAATATAATGTGAATGAGTGACTGAAGTCCATACTGCCTGGTCATGTTATTGCAGTTTTCTCCAATATGTTGAAAGACACTCAGCTGCACAATTTAGCAGATGCAGATGAACATGAAATAGTTCAACAAGTTCAGGTACTTAAAATTTTGTAGAAGTGGCGCTTTCTCGTTTGCTTTTGAGGGCTAACTGCTTTTCTTTTATTAAATTCGGTTTGAAAGTTTAGACTTTAAATATTGTTTTTAATTTGCTTACAGTTTTAGAACTACTTTATAATTGTAGTTGGTCATTCCTTTTAGTCATGAAGATGAATATTTTTCTATGTTTATTTCTTTGGGATACAGGAGTTCTACGCTGACTTTGTTGCCCTTGATCCCTATCACTTTTCCCTAAATATTGCATCAAACCACATGTATATGCTCCCAGCCGTGGTAGATCCATCAGGTTTACAGCACTTTTGTGACCAAGTAATTGATGGGATTGCTGCCATCTTCCTGGCTCTAAAACGAAGGCCAGTTATTTGTTATTCACGGACCTCAGATATAGCTAAAAGGGTAGCACAAGAAGCACTGGTAAGAAACCTGCCTCTGGGCTTATTCTGGAAAATTCACAAGTGCCACTTTATTGTTTCAAAAAAATCTAAAACTGATGGCCAAAAGTTTCCTATCATAAACCATGTGTTCACTGGATTCACTTAGTTGTTCTCAATGCTAAGGAAGGTACTAAAGAACTGATTTTAGCTTATTTGGTGTTTCTGCAGAAGCTGATGTACCAGACAGAGAGTGGTCTTTTTTTATTTTCGACGTGCAGAAGTTTCTCCATTGTTGCTTATTCTTGATAGGCGAGATGACCCTGTGACTCCCCTTCTTAATCAATGGACATATCAGGTTATTGACTACTCAAAAAAGGAGAGGGGACACATTTTGTTTTACAAAATCTACTTGCTGAATATGACTTTTTTTTTTAATGCATAGGCAATGGTTCATGAATTTATAGGCATTCAAGACAATAAAGTAGATCTGAGAAACATTGGAAAGCCATCTAAGGACCACAAGGTGGTTGTTATTTTTTATGTTGCATGTCTTTCTGCTTATTCAATCCATTGCCCAACGAAGTTTATACATCAGTTTGATTTTCACATTCTTAGGAGGTTGTACTGTCTTCTGAGCAAGATCCCTTTTTCAAAGCCAACATGTACGAGTTTTGGAGACATTGGGATGAATATAAAAAAACTGGTGGATGATTTCCAACAAGTTGCGAAAAGTAATCAGAACATACAAACCATAGGTTTGTACATATGTTCTTTCTGCATCAGTTCTTTTAACTTTTGGCATTCTCAGATGTTTTGACAAATTTCAATTTTGCAGAGGATATGACTAAATTTGTTGACAACTACCCAGAATACAGAAAAATGCATGGCAACATTTCCAAACATGTGACATTGGTTACTGAAATGAGCAAGATTGTTGAAGAGCGGAAACTGATGTTAGTCTCACAAACAGAACAAGATTTAGCTTGCAACGGTGGGCAAGGAGCAGCATTTGAGGTACTTGGGTACATTTTCTAGTATTAAGTCTAAGTGCTATTTGTCCTCAACTCGTTTCGCAAATGGTTAAAGCATTGCCTATGTGCAATAGGTCATGGGTTCTTTTACGCGGATGAGATTTAAATTAATGCATTCTATTTAATGAAAAAGCTTAAGTGCTATTCTAAAATGTGTAGGTACTTACCTATTCTAAAAGGCGTAGGTGCTTACCTATTAGTCCTAAAATTTGAGATGCTTGTTTCTTTCTTTCTTTTTTCTTCTTCTTTTTTTTTTTTTTTTTTAATTTGAAAAAGTACGCATTAATTTAAGTACCACCTCAGATGTCCTCATTGTATCTCAAATCCACGACCTATTGGATACAAGCAAAGCGCTTTAACCACTTGCATCCCGAGCTGGGGACTTTAGATGCTTGTTTTAATAGAGCTTTATACTGCATTATATCATTGCATGTTTAGTGAAGGGCAAAAACTTATGCCAAATGGGAAGGTCTCCGGTTAGGCAAGCCTAAACCATTTAGGCGGGTTTTATCCATTAACCCAACCCAAACCCATTTAATATACCCTAATTGGGGATTAATAAACCCTATTTGGGATGGGTGAACCCATTTGGGTAGGATAAAACCCACCTAAACCGTTTAGGTCTGCCTAACACAAGTTTTTGCCATGCCAAATAAGGGTGGGTGTCGGTGGGCCTTGGGTGGAATTGATTCACTAATATGTGAGATGCTGAACCTACGAGTGGCCACTAAACCACTATAGGTAGAAGCTATTTGGTGATGAATTGGTATTGTGATGCCTCAGTCTGGCTTGAGAAATGATGTGGTTGGTTGGAATCGAATTTTGTGAATCCCGTCTCTTGAATATCATTATATATCTATTCAGTTCCTCCTGTTGAATAATGTATGTGTAATACTCTTCTACTGTGTGCTCCTATGCAGGCTGTTAAATAATGAAAATGTCTCAGATATTGACCGTCTGCGCCTAGTAATGCTGTATGCATTGCGGTATGAAAAGGAAAGTCCTGTACAGCTGATGCAGTTATTTAATAAATTGGCATCCCAGTCTCCAAAGTATAAACCAGGGGTATGCTTTTTTAACTTTGGAATTCGGGTTTCACATTTGTAAATAATTGTCTGCTTCATCTCAGCTATTAATTTAAATATTCTTTGCACACATGTATATGATATTTTCGACTTTGCTGTGTAGGAATCTTTTTAATTGGTTGTAAATAAACTAATCTACAATTTAACTACTAGAAGTTACAATAACAATGCAAAAATTATCGAATAATTTTTTTAAAGAAATGGCACAAGACTTTCTTGTTATACTGTTGACCCTTGCCTGCTGCTATAATAGTCCTTTCTTGACTGGGTCATCTCTGCCCAAAAGAGCGGGCCTCTTCTGGATGCAACGTTATCAGGCTTGAATTGTTTTTGGTGAAGACTTGTGGAGCCTATGGCCACACCCACACATGCATTTCCCGTATCAGTATCAGTATTAGTTATTAGTTTCCTCCTGTGGATTAGCATCTTTCTGAGACACCTACCCTCATTCTGCTTCCTCATGCCTAATTCTACAAATTTCCTTCAATGTATTTTCTAGAACTGAACATAGGAGGATAGTAAATTTTAACTTGTTTTATGTATCATTTTTTGTTTAATTATGAATCCAGGGGAGTTCCTTTCTTCCCAATAAAGCTAACACGTTTATGACATTTGTTATGTTGGATTGGCAGCTCGTGCAATTCTTATGAAAGCAAGCTGGGGTTGATAGGCGAACTGGTGATCTTAACATGGCTCGTGGCCTCAAAGTTTGTCCATGAGCTTGCATCTAATTTTAATAGAACCACGGTTTTGAAATGAATGAATGTGTACACCCAGCATCAGAATGGAGAGCATCATGAGAGATGTGGACTACCCTTATATTGGATTGGAAATCATTTCCAACAAGCTAGGTAGGATTTTTTAAGAATTTCAGATTAGATAGATATGAGAAATTGTCATCAGCTACAATTTAACATGTGATTTCCAAGGCCCTTGACAACAAAAGTAGTACTACTCTCCAACTAGCACTATAACGAGAATTCTAAGAAAATAATTTTTGACACACTCAAAAATTATTTAATTTACTCGAAAATTATCCCCTTCATTTTATTTTTATTGATTACATTTAAATAAATAAATTTGTAAAACACTCTAAACTTATCCCTGTAATTTAAAATTAATTAAATTTATACAAATAAATTTATAAAACTAAAATAAATAAAATTACACATAATTTCAATATTTTTAACAAACAACTTACTTAATTTTACAACATGTCGAGTGATCGGATGACTCTATATCTTATGATATCGAGTGTGGAAAATAAATGAAAAATTTGCTTTAAATTAAAAACAAGTTGCAATTCAAAATAAATGAAAAATCATCTTTGAATACAAAAATGGAATAGAATATAATAAAGTGAAACTTGTGTGCAAACCAAAAAAAGAAAAGAGAAAACTTATATTTTTACTAGAGTGGCTTTTAAACATCTTTAATAATAATATGAGAGTGGCTAGTTTTGTCTATTAGCACATAAAACAACTTACAACTATATCATAGCAGAAGATTAAGGCATTGCGATTTGCGGTAAATTATTCAATACACGTCCCTTTTTTATGATTCTCAAACATGGGTTTCTTCAGTTCTTGTGCATTCATTGTGTTTTTAACTCTTATTCGGAATAAGATTTCAAAGAGAGTATTTAAATATTGTCAATTTTGGAAATGATGAGTTTCAGACGGTTTTGCAATTTGGAGCGACTGATTCGGCTATCCTATATTCCTCTGTTTGATTTCTTCTATTTCACGTTTCTCTGTCATTTTCTTTGTAATTTTTCTACTCCTGTTTAATTCTCGAATCTGCTTTATTTTCCTCGACTTTCTCGTTCATTTTTTTGTGCATCTCGATTGCATTCTTCACTCTTAACTGTAGTTTTGATTTCCATTGAACTCTTTTAAAACTTTCCAACCTTTAAAATTTAAATCGGTTTAATGATTTTGGTTTTTTTCTTTATAAGATTTGTGTTGTTTTTAATCTTTTTTTATTTTAGGGGCTATATTTTGGACTTGGGCTGATTATTTCCCGCCATCACGAGTTAGACTATCTCCAACCCACAACATAATTTTCCAGTCCAATTTTCCGGTTTTTTCATATTCATCTTCAACCCAAAATTTTATTTTTCCCTTCAAAATATAATATTTATTTTAATTCTTATATTATTCAATTAAATTTTCATTATCAATTTATTATATATATATATTAATGTTTATTTTATATTTTAAATTTTTATTTAAAATTTTAAATAACTTAAATTTATATTACTTGTTAATTATAAAATTAAAATGGTTTTAGTTTTACTACTCTTATCTAATTTTTATTTCTTATTAAGAAATTTAGATAATATTAAAATTGAGATTATTAAAATAGCATTAATATAAATTGGAAAAACAAAAATCAAATTTATTAAGGAAAAAAAGTTAAACAAAAAGGGTGCAGGAATCCTAATAACCGCCCACCCATTTCGTTCCCCTCCCAATTCCGCCGCCGCCACCACCACCACCACCACCACCACCGTTTCCCCCATTCCCAACCTCCATTCCGCCGCCACCACCGTCTTCCCCCACCTCTGCTGCCATCTCCTCTCCCAAAGTAATTTAAAAAAAGAAAATGGCCGGCGCCTCCGAGCCGCATGCTTCCGCATTTTCAGCAGCAGAGGTCCTTTTCCTTGGACCTTTTCTCAAGTGTCTTCACTTGCTTCGATCCGTTGAGTTTTCTCAAATTTTCTTTTAGTTATTTATTTATTTATTTGTAAAACTTTGATGTCGCAGATGGAGTTTTTCGCGGAGGACGAAATGATTGAAATTGTGCCAAATTTGAGAATGAATGAGCTCAATTTCGTATCTGTACTACTCAGTATATACATCCCACATTTAATTGTATTTCCTGCT
This sequence comes from Plectranthus barbatus, assembly GCA_026898455.1. NCBI lineage: Eukaryota > Viridiplantae > Streptophyta > Magnoliopsida > Lamiales > Lamiaceae > Plectranthus > Plectranthus barbatus. The sequence goes on from JAPKLW010003855.1 coordinate 21,260, forward strand.
AAAGCACGTCATTGATTTTTTATTCGACATTTGTTAAAGTTATGGACAGCCACAGCGTGCACACACGAGAAGGAAGGAACGGTGCAACTTGCATGCACACGTGAGAATGTATGCACACGCAAGGGAGAACTTCTAGAAGGAATGCGCACGGTTACAACAAATAATAAACCACCACAGTCTGTTATTCCAGATGCTTCTTCTGTTACTTAGCTAGCTAGACAGTTAGCGGAAGGATCTAGATCATTTCATTTTGTATATAGCTTCACAAAACCGCAGCTTGTAGTTTCTGAGTTGAATAAAATTTTCATATCATTTCCTGCATTTTCTCTTTCTATAATGAAAATTTGGTAGTTTCACA